>KZ825912.1:45394-81074 GCA_003184645.1 Aspergillus ellipticus CBS 707.79 | reverse complement strand
TTACTACTCTCCCCCCCCCTCTCTCTCTCTCTCTCTCTCTTCCCTCCCTTCATGTGTAGCACAAGCGTTTCCCTCCGTCTCGGTCGTCTTACGACGTCAAATTGTCTTTAACTCGTTTTTCCCTTCCTTCCGTTAGACCGTTGGTCGGACTGGTGGAGCAGCCCAAAAAGAGAGTGCCGTTGTGTGTCCGCCACGCAGATGCAGATGCAGTGCAGACAGCCCTTTGTATAGTTGGTCAAGGTCATTTGATTCGTCATAATCTACAGTATATCAGATCAGGATGGAACTAGACTGTAGTTTTGTGTGTAGAGCAGTGTAGTGTGTAGTGTGTGTAATGCAGTGTAGTGTATGTAGTGTAGGTAGATACGGAGTAGGGTGTATACTCCGTCCCCCCTCCCCCTTTTCTCCCAAGGCGAGTCCGTACTTAAGCAATGACCACTAGTTATACTATCTACGGAGGTTAGTCCCCAAGGCAGACAGCGAGACAGTCCCAAGGCAGACAGACAGACAGACAGCATAGTATATCTAGAACCATTTAGCTATTACCTACTCCGTATCAACTAACTATCTATTAGCTAAAGTATGCACACAATCCAAGGCACATAAAACACAATACGCAAGACAAAACCTCTATCTATAACACAACACAGACTACGGAGTCAAGTTAGTCTGTTAGTCTGTTAGTAAGTTAGTTAACCCTCCCGTCCCCGAGATTGATGATCCTTCCCTGCCTGCCCCTTCTATCTGAGATCCCCCCGCGGCCTTGAGTTAAAAACCCTACTGCTGATCTTCCTTGGCAGGGCCACTTTGTTACTTTACATTATGGAGTGTGCAGTGTGCACTATGGGAGGGGTGGTAATGGTATGTATCTACTCCCTACGGCGCACGGAGTATATCAGGTCGATAGGCATGGATTGTGGGTAGAATAGTGGATGGTGTGGTGTGGTGTGGTGTGTCTGGGTCTGAGTCTAGTTTGATAAGTGCCTTTTATCTATCTATCTATCCATCCATCCATACTACCTACCCACTATGTATAGTGTATGCTGTGTAGTATGTACATACCAGAGCTAAGTAGTACAGAGCGGAAGAATGGGAAAAAAAAAAAAAAAAAAAAAAAAAAAAAAAAAAAAAAAAAGAAAAAAAAAAAAAAAAAAAAAAAAAAAAAAAAAAAAAAAAAAAAAAAGAATGAACGGGAGAATAACGGAAGAAGGAATGAAGACCGGAAGAACATTCCACGATGGTTCTACGTATTTACTAACGGAGGCTGGAATGTCTATGACAGCTACCCTACCTAGGTAGTCTCTACCTAGTATCCTGGGTAGGATCTACTTACCGGTGTCCGGTAGACTATTGACTATTGACTATTGACTGCCCAGACAATCCGTCAGTATACTACATACGTAGTAACTACTAGTAGTAGTAGGGGCCGGGAGGGTGAATAGGGTAGGGTAGGGTAGGGTAGGGTAGGAGATACTAGATAGGCTACCGAATTGCCATCGAGATTGGCATTGCCACTTTTCCCTAGTAGTAGTAATGGGTACTCCGTAGAGTGTAGTGGCAGTTAAGGGCCAAGGCAACACAGATATAAATAGCGGTAGTAGCGGACGGGGTGGCGGACGGTAAGTGAGGCCCGGCTGGTCGCCTAGCACTCTAGCACTAAGTACTCAGAAGACCCAAGTTAAAAGTAGAGGAGAGGAGAGGATGTGGGTGGTGGGGTTCGGGGGTGAGACACGGTTTAATAGTACTTCCATGTCGTGTACGTATACGTATACCCTTCGATCAGGGTTTTTTTCTTCTAGGTTCTGGGTTGTGGGTTGTGGGTTAGTTGGGGTTGATTTGGGCTTGGCTGGGATGGGATGGTGATGTTTAAGATGTGGTGTGGTGAGCTGTGGTATGTACAGATGTTGAGAGGTAGAGGTGGAAGGGAAGAAGTTGGGGGTTTCGAGTAACGAGTACGGAGTACGGACGGAGGGAATCGTATGGCGTGCATGTGCATGTGCGTGCATGAATCAGTCTGTCTGGGTTGGGTCTGGTCTGGTCTGGTCTCGGAGTCTCCAAGGGTAAGGTAGAACATCCGTACTCCGGGACTGTAAGGCTTTCCTACCTTCCACTTAGCTTCTAGGAGTAGGAGAGGCGAGATTAATAGGAGTTGTTAAGACATTGTTTGTTAAGCTACTGCCTACCTACCTACCTAGCTAACTAAGTATGTGCAGTAGTTAACTAGCTACCAGGTCATGCAGACGTGCGTGCCTGGTACCTTGCAGTCCGGATAGGAGTCGAGTCGGTCCCTTGCGTGATGTGATGGATGGTGGACTCGTCTCCGTCTCCGTCCTCGCCTCGCCTCGGTCCAGCAGATGAGAATGGGCCCCGGGTAAAAGTTATGGTTGGCTGGGTGAAGCAACCCCGGAGTATCTACTACTTACCTACTAGGTGTTAGGTGTTTGGGAGGGTCGTGTTGTGCCGTGCTGCTCGTCATCGCTTGTTTCTGTTCCTGTTTCTGCTTCTGCTTGCTTATCTCTGGGTTGGGTTGATTACCCGGCCAGTATTTAAGTAAGTACCTTAGGCACTTCAGTTCTCGGGGTTGGGAATGTTGGTGACTAGTGCATGCACTGCAGCAATGCTTTCTCTGACTGGACACTTGCCGTCTACTCTCAGGAACTCGGTGTACTACTGAGTAACTGAGTGTACTACGTAGTATTCTAACAGCAAGTAGCAACACGGGACAGACTCGACCCAGACCCAGGGATTGCCCGCGATGGAGCCATCTGATAGGCACAGCCGGGCGAAGCTCATCTTAAAGGCCTTCGCATTAATGGGCGCGTTAGATTGGCACCCGTAAACAAACCTCGAATGAAACGTAGCGCCCGGCGTTTTATTAACCTCAGGCTTGGCTCCCCCTTTCGGCCACCGCCCCGGGCCAATGATGCCATCCCGCCCACCCGACCGTCCCCCGATTCGGCCCGGTGGGGCTGTCCTGTATGGTATGGTATGGTATTCTTTGAGGTACCTGGTACTTTATGTACCAACCTTCGTTCAGTTCCTGTGTCTATCACTCACTCTTCACTTCTATGGAGTAGTCCTGACTGATTGTCTGTTGATTGTGACCGACTACTGCAGCTGGATGGGGTGCAGCTGCAGCTGCAGCTATGCGAGCGAATCACCCCGCGGGGATAATGCCCGTTTTGTGACTCTGTATGTAGGTAAGTAGGTAAGAGTGACTGAGCAGGCAGCAGAAGAAAGAAGAAAGCATCGGACTATTGATGGTCTGTCCGTTCCTCTCGACTACGTATGCTTCCCAGGACTGGACTCCGTAAGCGTGTACTGCGTAGTAGTCCGTACTCCGTACTCCGTACAGTGAGTGTATACACTATACACTAGTGACGCTGCAGGTCTAAGACCCGGCGGTTGCTACCTATTCTTAGGCCTGGCCTGATCGATGCTCCCACTCACTCCCACGCGGGCCATTTCCATGGGCAAGGTTGGCCTGACGGTCCCATCTGTCGGGTCTTGTCTCATCGGCCACTCTCGCTTCCCGTCTCTCTCCCCTTCTCAGTTCTCTCGTGTCTCGCCGTCTCACTCTCCCCTCACTCGCATCACCTTGACCATCTCTCTCTCTCGCCTTTCCTCCTCCTCCTCCTCCTCCTCTCCTCCTCTCCTCCTCTCCTCCTCCCCTCTCCTCCTCCCACCCTCGTCTCCCCACCTTCTTTCTTTCTTCCCCCTCCCCCTTTCCCTTTTTCCCGGCCAATTCTCACGGTATACTGTCAGTGTCAGTCTGTCAGTCTGTCAGTCTGTCAGCCTGTCTGTCTCATCCGCCCCCCCCCCCCCGGAACAACCCCGTCCCAAGCCATTTGATGCCGTAAAGGATCCATCCATCCGCCCACGAAAAAAAAAAATAAATAAATAAATAACAGAACCGAAAACCGGTGACAGTCCTGGGTCCGGAGCCTTGGTCTTAGCGTGGATCTTTGGACCGGACGGAGGGTCAAGTGGAACGCCAGCCAATCCATTATTCAGGCCATCGCCGCCGTCGACGGGCCAGCGCCATCGTATTAATTCTTACCACCGTCGCCGGACGGCCGCGCACTACCACTCTCCTCTCCCCTCGGCCATTTCGCTCGGAGGCAGCTGGGTTCGGCCAGTATGGATTAGGGTCGAGGAGACACTGGGATACATCGTCACTGCTCCGTTCGCATCCTCCGCCAGAAGAGACGCTCTCGTCGCTTTCCCTGCGTTTCTCTTTTCTTTTCTTTTCCTTTCCCCTTTTCTTTCGTTGCAGGTAGGTCTCTCGAGCCGGAGCTTGAGGCTCTGTTGGTGGCTGGCTGCCGGGCTGGCTGCTGGGGTGGGCTTGCTGACGATCTGCTTCACCCCTCTAGATCTGTCTATGCCTTTCGGTCTTCTTTCTCTTTCGTCTAGTTCCTTGACTTTGTCGGCTGCATCTTCCAGCTGACGTCCGCTCCTTGGTTTCGCTACGATTTGCGGCTTCCGATAGACGTCGAAGCCCTTCCGTTCAACTCCATCTCCGTCATTCTTTCGACACTTTATTGTAATCCCCTTCGGGTCTCTCGTTTATCTCGCTCACAGGTCGACCTTGTTCGTCACTCTTTACCATCGCTTCTTACCATCGCTTTCAGGCCGATCATTACAGCACTCGTTCGCAGTCACCATTCGTGTCGGCCGGCAGACACTTTTCCTTCCAGTCTATCGCTTATTTCGAGCCCGTGAGCTCGCATACCATTCTTACACCCAGACCACGGTGGACATTCGGCTATTTTTAGGGGAATCCGGGCGGTTTCATGCCAGTCGTGGATGTTAGCAGGATGGCCCATCATGGCACCAGTCATTCCCGGTTCAACAGGAGTATGAAGAGGAAATCCCAGCCAGAGTCGGGCGATTTCGGGGAAACGGACGACCACGACCCAAAGGCAGCGTTGCTCGAGAAGCGTCAGCAATCGGACACACCGGCGGCGGACCAGACGACGGTGTCAGCAACCGTCATCAACGTGGTCGATACCAATTCGCAGGCTACTAGTTCCGGCACGTCAGCCACCCCTCCCACGACCACCCTCTCGGACGAGTCCACGGCGTCCGCGACATCTAGCGTGCCCGCCGAATCGGACTCGGTCATTGTGTCGCCTTCGTCCTCTGTCTCGCTGGCGGACCACGCCACGCCCTCCCCGGCCTATACCTCGCCCACTGCGGACACCCCGGCAGCCACCGGCACCCGAGAACCTTCATCGTCCGCGCCCCCCTCGTCCAGCTCCATCCCCTCGAAGACCTCTATTCCCTTGTTCGGTTCTGGAGCCACCTCGCTCCCGTCGTCGTCGGTATCGGGCAAACCCTCGAGTGCGTTCTCCGACTACAATCCGAGTCGGACCCAGAGCGGCAACTCGGGCTCGGGCACGGCGGCCAGCTCCTCCGGCTCCGGCTGGGTATTCGGTTCCGGCTCACAGACCACAGGCACGACGTCCATCACATCCGGGACCAGCAGCACCCTCGACAACCTGATCTCCTCGACCGGATCTTCTTCGACGGACTCCTATTACGGTACCTGGGGCACCGCCACGACTGGCGGGGTCGGCGGATCCGGCGCCACTGCCTCCGGACAAGCCCCCTCGGCGACCTCGTCCGGGTCCTCGTCGGGGGGCTCGGCTGCCCTCAGCCAGCAGGCCAAAGGCAAGATCGCCGGCGGCGTGGTGGGCGGGGTGGCGGCCGCGATGATCGTGTTTGTGCTCGTGGCCTGGCTGCTCCGCCGCCGCAAGAAGAACCTGCAGGGCCTTCTCGCTCCCGGCGGGGATGCGCTGCCCGCGCCTCACACGGCAGGAACGGCCACCACCGAAGGCTCCTTCAGCCGGTCGGGCGAGATGGCGTCGCGGCGGTCCAGCAACGAGGCGCTCTTCACAGCCTCGTACTTCGCGCCGGCGTTCATGAAACGGTGGCGGCAATCGCACATGACCACGCACACGATCGACAGCGTGAGCTCGGAGCCCAGCGAGCGCGGCTTCCAGAAGATCTCCGGGCGCAAGATCCCCTCGGTGCTGCATTCCGGCGGCGACGGGTACGGCGGGGGCTTCGAGCCCGGCTCGCCGACGACGTCCGAGCCGAGCAGCGCCACATTCTCCGCGGGATCGCCAGTGCAGCCGCGGTCACCCACAACGCAGCCCCCGCTGGCGACGCCGTACGGGCGGCCGCTGGATGCCAGCTATACGCGCGAGACGCAAGAGACGGGCAGCCGGACGATGATGTTCCGGCCGTCGCCGGCGCGCACGACGTCGGCCAACGCCAGCCTGCACAGCGAACACATGGGGCCGCGGCCCGTGTCGCAAGTGCCCCAGATCCATGTGTCCGGGCCGGTGTCGCCGACGATGCCGAAACGGCCGGACGCGCTGGGGCGCAGCCACCCGAGCTTCGACGGCAGCCGGGGCAGTCGGTTCACGGAGAGCATCGAGTAGCTCCCGTGCGTATATACTCGCGCTCTGTACATATGTTGTTGTTGTTGTTGTTGGAGGAGGAGGAGGAGGAGGAGGAGAAGGAGATAAGAGCGGAATATTGGTCGGTGTGTGACATACTGGCCATGTTGATCACGTCTGCAATCTGTACTACTTGCTAGCCTGTCTGATTTCTTATGGATACCCCAATTCATTTCTTTCCTGTTTGCCGTGTGCTTGTCCTTATGGGGGCCGTCGATCCTTGGTTGATAATAAATAGCATAGCAAAGTGAATAAAATAATGTCTACTTTTTCCGTTGGGGTCATTGAGGTCACTGCGTTCCGAATACGAGGCATACATACGAGCCCCCACTGCGTTGCATGCGGTTAACCCGGTGCAATCATGTGCATCTGCAACCGCACTGCATGGCCAGTTGGCCACCACCCACCGTTGCACTCGCCGGTGGGGAGGATCCGACCAACCAGCGCCGCGGCTTTATCAGCCCCCGCGATCCGGAGTAACCAACCTATAACTAACTATCTATCATCAATCATCTAAGTATCCTCGCACGTCCCCTCCTCTCCACACACCACATTCCTCACCCTCACCATGAAAGAACCCGCACTCCCCCCTCTCTCTCCTATCCCTTCCTCCCCCCGTCCCCTCCGCTTCCTTATCATCGGCGCCGGCTCCCGCGGCACCGCCTACGCCCGCGCCGTGACCACCGCAACCCCGGGCCACATCCACGCCGTCGCCGAACCGCACCCCTTCAAGCGCCAACTGCTCGGCCGAACCTGCATCTGGGGCGAAGATGGCACGCCCCAAGACGGCCAAGAGTTCGCCGACTGGCGCGACTGGCTGCAATGGGAGCTGAAGCGTCGCCAGTCGCTCACCTCCAGTCCCAACCCCAGCAACCCCAGCAACCCCAGCAACCCCAGCAACCCCAGCAACCCCAGCAACCCCAGCCAAATCGGCGTGGACGGGGTCTTCATCTGCACGCTCGACTCGACCCACGTCGAGATCCTGCACGCCATCGCACCGCTCAAGCTGCACATCCTCTGCGAAAAGCCCCTCGCACTCTCCCTCGCCGACTGCCTCTCCGTCTACCGCCTCCTCACCCCGAACCTCTCCACCAACATCTTCTCCATCGGCCACGTCCTGCGCTACAGCCCACACAACATCCTCCTGCGCACCCTGCTCCTCGCCGACCGCGCCATCGGCGACCTCGTCTCCCTCGAACACTCCGAGCCCGTCGGCTTCTGGCACTTCTCGCACAGCTACGTCCGCGGCAACTGGCGCCACCAGACCCCCGCCGGCGACGGCTCCCTCCTGACCAAATCCTGCCACGACATCGACTTCATCCTCTGGCTCCTCTCCTCCCCGCCCCCCGGCAGCACCCCAGACACCCCGCCCCACCATCCCCACTCGATCTCGTCCTCCGGCGCCCTCACCCAATTCATCCCCGCCCGAAAACCCCCCGCCGCCGGCTCCGCAACAAACTGTCTCTCCTGCCCCGCCGAGCCGGACTGCATCTACAGCGCCCCCCGCATCTACAACGATATGCATCTCGCCCGGGGCGACACCGACTGGCCCGTGAACATCGTCTGCGAGGATATCGAGGACGTCGTGCACGCTTTTACCTCCCACTCCCACTCCCACTCCCACTCCCACTCCCCCCATTCCCGCTCCCCCCCTCCATCCCCAAAGTCCCACCTCCTTAAAACCCTCTCGCAAGACTACACCCCCCACACCCCGCCCTCCACAATCCGGTCCCGACCATGGTACGGCCGGTGCGTCTACGCCTCGACCAACGACGTGTGCGACACCCAAACCGTCACCCTAACCTGGAGGCACAATCCCAGTCTGGCTCTCTCCCACGGCGGGCCCAAAACCGCCACGTTCCATATGATCGCGCCCACGGAGAAACAGTGCGAGCGACGGGGGCGCGTCTTCGGCACGCTGGGCGAGATCGGCTACGATAGTCGCACGATCAGCGTCTGCGATTTCCGCACCAGACAGACGAAGACCATTGAGGTGCCGAAACGGCCGCCGGAGGAGGAGAAGGCGCATGGGGGCGGGGATTATGGGTTGGCCAGGGGGTTTGTGGGCGCCGTGGATGCCGTGATTAATGGGGGGTGTGGGGTGAGGGAGGCGCAGAGGAGGTTCGTCGGGTGTGGGCTGGAGGAGGTGGTCAGGAGCCATGCGGTGGGTTTTGCGGCGGAGGTGAGTAGGAGGGAGGAGAGGGTTGTGAGGTGGGGGGAGTGGTGGGGGGAGAGGTTGAGGGAGGCGGGGGTTGAGGAGGGGGTTGATTAATTATTTTGTGATGCTGGGGTTGATGGGAAGAGGTTGACAGGGGGGATAGAGGTGTTATGATTTATGATTTATGATGAGTATTATTGCTATGGCTAGGCTATGATTGATGAAGGTTTTTTTTTATCAATTATGTCATGCACTGCATTCAAAACTATACTATGTTCATGGGGCATCCATTTATGTGCGGACATCGGGCTCCTCGCGGCCAATGTACTCCTTGAACTTGAGCAGCGACATGGCCAGCGCCACGTTGTCCTTGAGGTACTCGTCCGAGCTGAGGCCGAACTTGCTGGCGTCGCTCTCGTACTTCTCGATGTACAGGCGGATGGTGGCCCCGCTGCTGCCCGTGCCCGACAGACGGGCGACGATGCGGCTGCCGTCGTCGAACTTGACGTACAGGCCCTGGTTCTTGGCCACGCTGCCGTCCAGGTCGGTGTACGCGAAGTTGCCGACGTCAACGACCGTGCGGCCCGAGACGGTCGAGCCGACGAAGGTGTCCTTCTTGTCGACCTGCCCCGACAGCGTGGCGATGACCTTGTTGGCACCCTCGCTGTCGACGTTCTCGTAGTCGTAGCGCGTGAAGAACGTGCGGCCGTAGGTCTTCCAGAACCCGTTCTGGATGGACGCGATGCTGGGGGTCTCGCCGGGCGTCTGCTTGGCCACGCCGGCGATGACGTTCAGCCACGCCACGACGGCCCACAGGCCGTCCTTCTCGCGGATGTGGTTGCTGCCAGTTCCGAAACTCTCCTCACCGCAGATGGAGATCTTCTTGTTGTCGAACAGGTTGCAGAAGAACTTCCAGCCCGTGGGCACCTCGTAGCTCTGCAGGCCCTGGGCCTCGGCCACGCGGTCGACGGCGCCCGAGGTGGGCATGGAGCGGGCCAGGCCGTAGACGCCCTGCTTCTGGAAGTAGGGGATCAGCTTGGCGTGGTGGGCGATGATGGCCAGGCTGTCTCCGGGGGAGACGAAGGTGTTGGCGCCGTAGATCATGTTGCGGTCACCGTCACCGTCACTGGCGGCACCGAAGTGGATGCCGTTCTTGTCGACGGCCTCGACCAGCTCGTGCGCGTACACCAGGTTGGGGTCGGGGTGGCCGCCGCCGAAGTCGGGCTTGGGCTGGCAGTTCATGGTGCTGCTGCTGGGCAGGCCCAGCTCGTTGACGAAGATGTCCACGCCGTAGGGGCCGGTGACACCGTGCATGCCGTCGAACAGCACCTTGAAGTCCTTGTGGGAGCTGAGGAACTCGCGGATGAGGTCGAAGTCGAAGATCTCCTTCAGCATGGTCACGTAGTCGGAGGTGGAGTGGACGACCTCGACCTCGATGGGGCCGTAGGTCTTGGTGCCAATGGTGGTGGTGTCAACATCGGGGATGTCAACGATGTTGTAGGAGGTGAGGGTCTTGGAGACGTCGAAGATCTTGTTGGTGACGGATTCGGGGGCGGGGGCACCGTTGGCGAGGTTGTACTTGATGCCGAAGTCGTTGTCGGGGCCTGGGGAAAGACTCGGTTAGGTCGGTCTGAGGGATGGAAGATGGACGACGGAACTATGAAGGCAACAACTTACCACCCGGGTTGTGACTGGCGGTCAGGAGGATACCACCGGTGGCCTTGCGGATGCGGATGAGGTTGCTGGCAGCGGGGGTGCTGAGGATGCCATTCTGGCCGACCAGCAGCTTCTTGACTCCATAGGCAGCGCCGATCTTGGCGATCTTGGAGATCACCTCGGTGTTGTAGTAGCGGCCATCACCACCGATGACGAGGAAGGAACCGTCGACACCCTCGGGGATGGAGAGGAGGATGCTGGTGATGAAGGACTCGGAGTAGTGGGGCTGCTCGAAGACCTTGACCTTCTTGCGAAGACCCGAGCTGGGGTTGTGAGCTGGGAGCTGGGATGGCGGGGGAAGTAGGAGACTTACGTGCCGGGCTTCTGGTCGGTGAAGGGGGTGAGGGAGACGGTCTGGACGGACATGGTGGGTGGGTATGTAGGAAAGGAGGGAGGGAGGGGGTATCACGGAGAGATATAGGGCAGTCGGGAGGCGGGCTCACCGACAATGAAATGGGGGAGACAGGAGAGAGACAGGAGAGAGACAGGCGAGACCAGCAGCGGGGAGAAAGTAAATATAGCGGCGGCGCAGGTGAAACTACGCCCAACTCAGCCGTGGACGGGACCCCACTTGGAGGGGCTCGACCCGGTTGAGCCACCAGCACCACCAACATCCTCTAACTACGAGAATTACCGAGTAAACCTGCCCATTGGGCATCCATACACGCTCAACCCCTCTTCCTCGGCCTGCCTTTCAGGATCCATCCGGAGCAGCTTCTGCCCCTGTCGCCTGCACGCACAGACGCCCGCAGCCACTCAGCACGCCCAGCTAACTATCCGAACAGCCGTCCCCGATAGAATCGCATCTCCGCAATGCTTTCCAAGATGTCGTCCCGCGCCAGATGTACCTCCCTCTTGCCCGGCACTGCCGCCAGCAGCTCGTCCGTCCCCCATCGTCGCACCATCTCCTTGAGCGCACTCACGTCCACGATCCGATAATGAAGCCACTCCAGCACCGCCTGGTAGGGCCCCTTGGCCAGGAACGCCTTGTCCGCATGCACACTGTTCCCCGCCAGCAGTCCCCGCCGCGGCTGCGGCACGTATTTCTGGATGTATGCCAGAAGTGCGGCGGCGGCCTCTTCCGCGGTCATGGTTGAGGCCTGCACGGCGGCCGTCAGGCCGGTGCGACCGTGGGTCTCGATGCACCACTCGTTCATGTTGTCCAGGACGGACGATGGCTGGTGGATGACGGCGTCGAAGCCCTGCGAATCGAGGAGGTTCAGGTCCGCGTCGGTGATGAGGCAGCAGATCTGCAGGATCTGGTCCGTTTCCGAGTCCAAACCGGTCATCTACAGGGGCGATGGAGGGAGGGCCGTCAGTTCGGAGCTGAGAGAGGAGCAAGGCAGAGAGAGCAGAGCAGAGCAGAGGAAAGCCGCACCTCGCAGTCGATCCACACGAGGGGATCCGAGGAGCGTGTCAATGGCATGGTGGGGGACTGTTGGTTGGTAGGTTAATTCCACAGAGACCCTTTCGTTGGAGATCTGAGAACAATTGAGAACCGACCGAGATTGCGGGGAGAAATGGGCTGAGGCCGAGGGGCGGAAGAGAGCGAGAGGGAAGTTTTGACGAGGCGGAAAGAGGCCGAGCTCGCGACCCGCTCGCTCCAGCCGTGTATGTCATGCTGCCGCCGATTCGCTTTCAGCTCGCAACCATTCACGAGTCCATCAGCCATGCCACCCGTCAGAACCAAGTCGACCTGCACTCCCTGTTGGGACAAACAGAAGAAGTGCAACGGCCAAGTGCCGTGTCGAGAATGTTCTAGCACCAACCGCAGGTGCTCGTACGGCGATGCGAGGCCACGGCTTTCCCTTGGTCCTCGCGACAATGTGCCCCTCGCTCCCTCGCCGAGCATCCCTTGCACATCAGGGATCTCATGGAGGACGACTATATCGAGGAAATGGTCGAGAGATTCTTTGACGAAGTGTACCCTGTGTATAGCTTCCTCGACCGCGAGATGGTCGACCGCACGGTTTCTTGCGTCATCACACGTCATCACAACCAATCCACCCCTCTCGGATCCGTTTCACGGAGCGCTTCTGGGCCTGTGTGCCCCCTGACGTGCCTGTTCACCGGCTATGAGCAGCCGCTCCAGTCCGACCTCGAACGGGGTGCTCGGGTCCTGCTGGAATACTTGACGGCGCTCGAGTCTCCGACGGTCGATCACGTGGTGGCGTGGGTGCTCCGCGTTCTTTGTCTACGACTCTGCGGCTCCGCCCACGCGACGTGGCTGGCCAGCTGCACCCTGATGCATATGGTTGAGACCGTCAGGCTCCATATCGAGCCCTCCAGCCAGCTTCGAGTCCCCCCATGCGACCGCCACTAAACCCCCCCCCCCCCGAGCAAAGGAGGCAGATCTACGCCGTGGCTCGACAGCTCCACATGTCGATCGCGGACGAGTACGGCCGCCCTCGCATGGAACTTCGCGGAGAGAACTGTGCACTTCCCGAGGCCTCGTGGACTGCAGATCAGATTGTCCTCTGGCGAATCTCCGATGCCTTGAATCCTAGTATGCAGCTAGATGCCACGGTGTTAGAACGGGTGCTGTTAAAAACCGTGCAAATCAATCCGCCATCTACCACGCTCAAGCTACTAGTGCGCTGCAATCTCGCGCTGTCTGTCCACAGCCGACTCCACCAAACCGGCCGCATCGTTTCCCATACTATCTTCACCCAAGTCCTGCGGTTGATCGATGAGATCGATGATCTAGCCTGGGACCTAGTCGATGGGCATGTGCCCTGGTGGTACTCCCTGACTGTTCCGTTCCAGGCCTTGCGCACTCTGCTGGCTATGGATACTTGAGAATCCCGGATACGTCTGCCGCGAGCCATTTAAACTCTGCGGACGGTCTCCGAAAACTACGAAACACCTTCCGTCGAAAACACTCTGGTCATGGCCAGCTCGCTCTTCAATATCTATCTGGACGACAAAAGAGCTGAAAATATTCTCTTGCAGGATATGTCTGATGACCATCTTCTTTGGGGTTCCAACACCGGTCTCATCTCCCCACACCGTAACTTAACCTACAACATTCCGCCATCCCTGGTGCCCGGCGACACGGATGGCTCAAGTAGCCTCGACCATCTCCTTTCCGTGAACCCATTTTTCCCCGATGGGTCCATAAGCCCATTATTCAATTTTGATCTCTGTACAAGCGACTTGATTTAAGGTACCGAGTATATAAAATCATCATCGAATAAATCGAATAGCAACAACAACAACAACAACAACAACAACAACAACAACAACAACAACAACAACAACAACAACAACAACAATCCATTCGCCAAGGGTAGAGTACGTATCATGCTCTGCTATACCTAGGTACCTATCCACCTTGTAGTTCAGGTTCTTACAGCTAGGACGTCCACGGAATAAAGAATTCCTGAATCGATGAGTTTTCTGTATCTATCTCCCAAACCAGACCAGTCCCATTTTTGTGAGACACCGCCTGCGATCTGCACCCAGTCCGCCGGCTTTGTTGCGCGGAGCGGAGGAATGAATGAATGGGAGCGGGCGGCCGGTGCGGTCCGCAGGGTGGGTGGCATTCCGCTTGCTTGCTACCTGAGGGATGACGTCCGGCCATCCTCGCACGGGGCTCCGCGTTCCTTGGTTGCAGGTTGAGTGGCATCCACAGGTACCTACCTACCTACCCACCCATACCTCACTACTACTTAGTACCTTACTACTTGGTATCTACCCAGCTACACCTTCAAAGTGATTACAGCATAGTCCTACACCTACAAAGCACCAACCCCAACGCAATCAAAACACCTCTAACATGCAACTTGCGTGACTCATTGCGTCTATATCAATTACCTCCGCTACCGGATCCCCCCCATCCCCCAATCCGTACCGTTCTTTCTAACTTGAGATTGAATCATCATTCCCCCGACTCAAGTCAGCTAATCAGTCAGTCAGTCAGGAGTGGGTAGTAAGTAGTAGTAGTGGTAGTAAGTAGTAGTAGTAGTAGTGGTAGTAAGTAGTAGTAGTAGTAGTAGTAGTAGTAGTAGTAGTAGTAGTAGTAGTAGTAGTAGTAGTGTTGTTAAAAAAAAAAGGAAAAAGAGAAGAGAAAAAAAAAGAAAAAGAAAAAGAAAAAGAAAAAGCGACCTCAGTCAAGATAAATCCGTCAAGTATTCGACCGTTTCCAACCGTAGATGTGTCAGCCCTTAGAGGGATGGGATAAAAAAGATGGGTGAAATAGATCGTAACCAAAAATGATAATTGATGAAGCTGCGGGCAACTGAGAGGGAGCCAAGTCAAAGGGATATGGATTGTTTGGTCGCTCTAGTTCCGTGATGTCGGCTCATCGTGTCGATTGGAGAAGAGAAGAGAAGAGAATTTTGAGTGGTGTTTTGGAATGAGGGGAGGGGAGGCGTGGTTTGTTCGTGGGTGACAAGGTTGGAGGCGTGGTCTGAGTGGGACTATGTAGGGCACACCCCCATCCTAGAGTTCCTCGTCCTCGTTCTCCTGAGCTTTGTGGGCGTTGGCGGCGTGCGAGCTGGATTCCGGGTCCGTGTTGGTGATCTCCTGCGAGAGACCGGACTCGATGCGTCGGCGCATGGCGTCTTCGTCTGATTGCGACACGCTCGCTCGTTGTTTCTTCAGTGGACTACCGACAAACCCTGCTCCGTTGAGAGGGTTGACGGCTGGCTTGGGTGCTTCGGGAGCGGCAACAGGGGCGGCCACGGATGGCGGAGTGGTGGAAACGTTGGATGACGCGGGAGTCTCGACGGCGGCGCGCGGGCTTGCAGCGTCAGCCGGAGGCGTGTTGGTGGCCAGTGACGCCGACGAGTGCTGCCGTTTGAGCTGTGTTCCAGTGTAAGTAGGCAACGGTCAGAATAAATGGAAGTTTGCACGTACCTTAATCTTGCGCATGCTCTCCGCAAGCTCTCCTTGCCGTCTTATGTCGTCGGGAGATAGGTGCAGGTCGTCTTCCTTGCCCTCTTCCGCATCGGCTTTGCCAAGAATCGAGTCGTCGTCATCGTCGTCACTATCCATTTCATCATCACCGCCGGCCTTCTTGTCCTTCTTGCCCCTGCGCTGATTCTCTGCGTGTTCGCGGAAGTTCAAGAATCCAACCGTGCCACCGGGCTTCAGCGGACCGAGGTTGGCAAAATCGGGTTGTAACGAACGGCGTTTGGCCGATCCGGGAGTCTCCTGTACCTTGGAGTCCTTCAAGATGCCCATCTTTTGTAATTGACCTGTATTATAGTCAGTCTAGTTCTCGTCGTCCAATAGGCGAGGCTAAGCTTACGTCCACCACGGTACATAAATGTGAAGATGGCGTACGGTTTGTCGGACGGGTCGATTCCAGTCACGGTCTGCGTGCTGATCGTCTTGGGGTCGAGCGTTTTCGGTTTGGCAAAACTGGTTGTGTGATCGATGTCCGCGTCCTCGCCGTTGCCATTTCCGCCCTGGCCCTCGTCATCATCGTCGTGGGCATCGAACTGTGGCGAGTATTCTCCGCGCTTGATCTCCCCCGAGGCCAGCACACGGAACAGAGCAACCTTGATCTGGCCCGCGGACTCGGGGATCGGATCGTCGTCGGAGTCGGAGAAGGACATGTCGTCATCGGACACATCTTCCAGCGGGGACTTCGCATCGTTTCCGTAGCGCATGATGCCCTTGCTGTCTCTGCCCGACTTGGAGTCCATCTCCAGATCGCCGGTCTCGTCACGCTTCATCCGACGCTTCTCCATCTTCTGCCGTCTGCGCTCGATCTTGGCGGCCGCGTCCTTTCCTTCCAGATCCAAGCCGTTCAGCCATCTCTCCAGGCCGACTTCACGGAAAAGGAACTCGCGTTCAGCGAGACCCCCACCCTCGGAGTCCGGCACACTGACCCATCGGGAGTTGACCCAGGTTTCCTCGCCTCTGCGCAGCAGTGTAGCCACCTCCTCCTTCTGTCGACCGTCAAAATAAATGTAGGCGGCGACCGTCTCGTTCGGCGAATTGGTCAACGCTTGATACGGAGCCACCGTGCTGCTGTATTGACCACGCTCTCCGGTCGACCCGGGCAGGCCCCCGACGACCTTCGGCTTGGGCGAGGGATTGTCGGGGGTCGCCTTCGGGGCGGAGTATGGCACATCCTGGGCGGGATTGAGGAGCGTGATGGAGATGGCGAAGGTGGATTGTTCAGGTCGGCCGGACCCGGACCCGGACTCCGGGATCTTGGGCGGCGGCACGGGGATGTAGCAAGCTATGCGAGAGGCCCGGGACTGTCGCTGGATCGAATATTCCGAGATAGGGCCGTCCGGAGTGTGTATACTCACGGCGAGACCCTTGAAGCAGGGCATGGCGGGGCAGAGGGGGCGGTTTGGGCCGAGAGAGGTGATTGCGTGTGAAGCTCAGGGAAGGCCAAGGTCGCAGCGAGCTGGAGGTGAGGGCAGGGAGGGCCAGAGCGCTGAGGGGACGGGGCGTGGAATCGTGCGAAGGAAAGTGCGTCTTGGGTTGCGGAGGCGGTCAGGATCGTAGTTTGTTTGGACTGCTGCCGACAGCCCTCGTCGGGGAATGACAGGCGGATCACGGCGGTGGGTGGGTGGGAACTAGTAGACCATGGTCAATTCAAGGCGAGGGACGAGGTCGGGCCAGGCATCGATCGACGGGGGGGTCTCATTCGGCGCAGAGCCCAGGCAGGGCCGTTCGCTTGCGCGGAGTGAGGGGGGATGATGCGTTCTCAGCGGGCGCCAACAGCCGTGGGCCACCAAACAAGCAACAACATACCAGCGGTGGTTCAACCGGGGAACAAAACAAGGCGGACGACGAGCGATCCGAGCAGCAGACTGGGCGACAGGGCCGACACAGAGGAAGAGGGAGGGTGGGGGGAGGGGAGGTACTAGTGACGGAGCGGAGGAGGGATGAAAGAAGGAGAGGGAAGTAGGTGGTGGTGGTGGGAGTGCGTGGTGGGAGTGCCAGTGCCCGTGTGGAGGCGAGGATCGACGCCGGCTCCAACTCCGCCTGCTTCCTTGGATCGCTTCCGCCGGTGCTCGTCCCAGGGGGTTGGGTGCGTGGCTGTCACCCGCGTCCACTGCTCGTCACTGCTCCTCTCCGCCGCGCTTCGGTCGCGCCATCCTACTGGAGCCAGATATTTATAAGGGCTCGCCTCCCTGGTTTCAGCATGGTGTCTCTATTTGCATCCGTGACTAGCCACTCTCTACTCCGTACATTGTTTCTATAACTACAGGTTTCTTGGTCTCCCGCATCCGGGGACCCCAAAAGTTTATCGGCCCTCCGTTCACCCCCGCCCCAAAACAGCAGCCCGCTAGAACCCTCGCCGTCGCGCTTCTTCCCGGGCAATACTCGCCAGGTCCGGGAAATCCTGGTCAAGGTTGTCGAAGAGTGTCTCCGCCTTCCGTCGCTTGTGCTCTTCGATCTGTTGCTGCAGTTGAGCGATCTTCTCGACGAGCTTGGCGTGTGTATCTACCAAGGAAAGATCCAAAAATCTATCAGCATATTCACGAAGCTTTCGCACTTTTTCTTCCAGCTCAATAATGCTGACTTCGTCTGTAGCGGGCGTACCGCTTGTCTCGCCCGTAGACCGTCGGTACGCGCCGTCTTCGGGTGTCAGGGATGGTAGGGGCGATCGACCCCTGGACTGCGACGGAAGATCCTGTCCTTCCGTTGGGCGATGCTCCTCCACCAGATCTCTTATGCGGAGCTGTCCTTTACGTTCCAGAGATCGGAGTGAAGGGAGGAAGCCGGGCTCCTGTGGTTGAGTAGTGCCTGGGTCATGGGTTTCGGATGTTTCTAGGCTTCTCCGGTCATTGACGCTCGGATTGATCATCGTATTATACGTCCCTCGTTGTTGCGCTGGGTCCATCCCATCAACACCATCAATCTGCGTTCTCAGCCGTTTCTGCCCACGGGAGAGAAGGTCAGACTGCGGAGAAGCGCTGTGAGCAACCATGCTTCCTCTTTTCCCTCTCTTCTGATCAAATACGTTGTCCACAAAGCCCATGATGCGTCCGCGGGGGTCAATCGGCTTGATGCGAGTTCGCGCCGGTTTATCTTGACTGTTGTAGGGCTGAAGGAAGTGACAGCATCGGCAGTTGCAAAACTGTGAGCATTTAGGGCAAACCCAAGGATCGCTGTTTCTAAGCAATGGAATCAAGTCAACGTCAAAATGACGATGGAGTCCACGAAAACAGAAAAAAGCAGAGCACTGTGAGCAGGCTAATCCCTTCCAAGTAGGGTGGCTATCACGACACAAGTGGCACAGTCGTTCCTGATATAAGTGAGTTTACAGATCTTCAAATTATCAAATTTGTGCTGGGGATTATTTCATACCACAGATTGCTTCCTTGCATCTGCTGCAGCGACAGCTAAGGCACCCAAAGTTTTCTGTCTAAAGAAAACGGTGAGAAGCTCGCCTCGGGTAACAGTTCGCGTAGAGTGAAAGGCACACGGAGATGGAGTGATGGTCTTGAAATGGAAAGGAAAGACTGTTGACATACTGTGCGATTTTTTGCCTTGAACGCGATGGACTAGGCGGTCTGTTTCGAGTCGCTTGGAGGATTTTATTGCAGGTTTCACGTGGAAGCAATTCAGTCCAGGCATAGTCGGCGACATGTTTGCAGCTGCGCCCAGAGATAAAGCACGTCAAGCACAGGTCAAAGTCGCCGCACTCCTCGCAGTGGAGATGTCGATTCCAGATCGTCAAGCCGCAGAAGTTGCATTCGACCACAGCCCCTTGGGGATCGCTGTGTTTTATTGGAACGTTTGTTTCGGTCTCGATGTCTTCGTCCTCCACCAGTTGCCGAAAAAGGTCCAAGAGGACCTGCTCTTCTTCTTCATTATGAGATCCTCTGTTCAACGCATATAGAAGGATCAGGGGAACTCGACCAGTGTCCGTATGACACTGTCTCTGGTAAACAGGCTGGATGTAATCAAAGAAAGACGCCAGTGACGAGTAATGCACAATGTTCCAGACCACTTTTGTAACCATCGAACTGATGTTCCAGACTTGATGGGCGGCAGCAGAAGGGAACACGACCAAATCTCCAGGCTCCTGGTTGGTGACGTAAATCGGGAAATTCGCAGTCTTCAACTGCGGGATCGAGACATTGGCCCAATCGGTATGGGATGACTTTCCAAGCCCCTCCATAAAAGCATCATATTGGACCTGAGAGTTCCTGTGGGTTCCGAAGCAGATAGAACCGGGTCCAGTGCCTAGCTAAATCAGAATGCTTGTCAAAAATATTGGGATAAACATCATCAGGGTCTACCTTCCGATTCCACCAGAAGGTTCAATGCAACCGTTCCACTAAAGCATCTATGAAATCCGGAGCTACAGTATTGTGACCACTGGGTTAGCTCGGTGCAGACTTGGGGTTTCCTGGCATACTTACAAGGACTTCCGAGTGCCGACATAGGCCATTAGCACTTCCGGGGTAACCGCTTTTGGCAGCATTCTAAATAGGTCGAGAGAGCCTAGATGTCTCAGAGAGGAGGGCAGAAGTGCCTCCAGGGCGGCGATCCATTCTTCGGGGCATTGAAGATCTTTTGCGTATAGACTGGTGCGTATGGTATTAGTCGGTTAATCCGGCACTCGGAAGCCAATGGCATCCAACATACAACTCTCGGGGGCTGTTGGTACGAGCCTGGTAGGTCTGCGAAAGTAAATCACGAAGGCGCATTTTAACATCTCGCCCTGTCTGGCAGTTCCTCACGGGAATTGCTGGTTGTAGCAAGGCTTGTTAATAAAGACGGGCACCTTCTTGTCGACGTGTCCAACATACCTCCTGAAGATGAAAGGGTGCCCAGGCTCTTGTTATTCAGTATGGACCTATCCCATTCCTTCATCCGAGTGAACCCTCGAATAACAAACGGCTTCCCTTCCCGAAGCTTATTGTCAATCCAACCAGTAGCCTCATCGTGCGGAAAGTGTATGTCCTGGACAGGGTACTCGGAAAATGGGACAAATGGGTCTCCGGCGCGTAGGAGGTCCTGGACAGATGGCGTGTCATGCTTTGAAGAGTCCATATCATAAGATAGGCACAGCTAACATTCCGACATCGCTGAGCTAGCGAATCGCGGTATACTCAGGGCATCGGCCTTGGATAGGAAAAAGTATCAAACCCAGATCGGCCATCTCGGAACCGGGGCGGCCGTTCGGGTGTCCACACGTGACCCCCGGTTTCCCCGCGAGCCCGCTCTAACCGTTTGTGGCAATGCTATACGGGCTCTTCAGCTTCAACAGGGTTGGCGATCAGGGTCCCCTTCCATCAGCCTATCAACTATCAAGGACAAGGACTGAAGGGACTGAAGGCAAGACTGTATGAGGACCCGGTAAGTGCGAGACCTATCACCGACTACTGTTGATGTCCGTTTCCGAGGGAGACTCGGATATTGTACCCCAACTTGAGCTGTGGATTTGGGAGCTAATATCGTATTATATGAGTGATATTCCGCCCTGGACAATCCCGATCGGGCTCGGTGGAGAATGAGTAACATGAGAAGGGAATTCTGTAATCACCCGGTAATTATTCATAAGATTGTCACAGTACACGGTGGCATGTCATCCACTTGCGACAACTCCCAGGGCTAATCTGATCCTTGTTGAGAAACATCATATAAAAAAAAAAGTTATGCACCTATCCGGAACCTTCTCGTTATATGCATTATGGAGATGCCGACGATGTAAATGTCGGATCCGACATGTGGCATTCATCCGAGCGCATAGCGAACTGCTCTGACCCCGGTCGAGGCTACAGTAGCTCGATTTACAAAATGACAGGGGGGTTCATGGGATTGCACGGTGATGGTTTCAATTGCCCTGTAGGCTGTGCTTGTGTACCACTTTGTTGCGCTCTTCTTCATTGCAGGATATCTTGCAGGAGTGGTGGCTGGTATGACGGTGTGCAGTAGAAGGCTGCAGATGGCCGCACCAATCTGATCTCCCACTGTACCATCTCCCCAGAGTCTTTTCTCCATCACAAGACGATTGATGAGGCTGCGCTCTAGCGCTCAATACCTCCAGCTCCATGGCCATCGCCGTGTCACCCCGGCAGGTGCCCAGTGATCCGAGCCCTTGAGCATGGCAAAGGAATGCGCGGGGGAGTCCATTGGGCGATCCTCCCGCCATCGATGAGCCTAACTAAGCCTAATGCAGCCTGATACGAGGTTAGAGGCTTAGAGCCCTGATTGGTTGGCCGGAACATTATTGTTCCGGACCCGCTGCGCTAAGCGAGAAGTCTGATATCAGGCTCAGGAGTAGCCACGTAGTATAAAAGAATAAAGCACTCAGTATATCTTTATATAGACCCAGATAAGTATTATTACTAGGCTTAACTAGCCGCCTGTATATATTAAATAGGCCTTATATAAGTACTATAACTGGAAATCTTAAATCCTCTAAGTAAGATAGCTGATCTCTACTTTATTAATTATAAGTCTAGGCCTATCTGATTTTAAATTATTTTAAATTATATATTCTGAGGATTTATATAAACTTAATATTCTTTATAAATTATTTAGTTAATGTACTTATAAACTTAATCTTTAAATTTTTTTATAAAGACTATTAGCTAATATCTTTTTAATAAGTAATTATATATTATTAAAATATTTTAAAAATAATAATAAAATAAAATATATTTTTTCGAGAGAAGATACTAATTTTAATATACTAATGATCTAATCTATTTTAATTATGAAGTATTTAATATAATTCTTTATCCAGAAGAATTATTATAAGACTTAAAAAAATTATTATATATTAATAATTAAATAAAAAGAAGTAATATAAGATTAGAGATTTAGAGCCCTGATTAATAAGCTGGTGTAAGGGGAACCTCTGGATTTGTACAATCGACAGAAGTGCCTATAAACAAGAAGGAATCGTTGAAGAAGGAATCTTCATGTTGTTGGGGAGGTGGCCTTTTATCCGTTGGTTCACCGCTCTTTCGTACGAGGAACAAAGTCGGAGCGAGGCGTTAGCCGAGCCATTCCTTTAGGGCCAGGAGCTTCCCGCCTGGACCCGTAATAATGCCCCCCCGTTCCCCCCCCCGGCGGTAGGGGTCGTACGGGGATGGGTCCTACTTAGTCATCCACACTGTAGTAGACCGGGGTCATGTATTGTGTAGTGACAGAGCTCAGCTCGGTATTGCTCATCTCAGAGACTCTTCTTCTTCTCCTATCCCAACTAGTTGCATCGTCAACATCGCGAAAATATAGCCCAGTTCAATCCTGGCAACGAGTTTGGCACTGTCTCTTCGCCTGGTACCCCCAGTGCTGTGCATAGCCTCCTAAGTCGTACGGCACGTGCGGCGATCGATCATGGAGGTTATACATATGCTTGGTTTCACCTCACTTCGTTCGGAAACCACTGCCTCTATTCCGTGTGCCATACTGATATCCAGGTAGGAGGCTACCTTCTCTTCGTACGATAGCTCAGCTAACCCTTAGAAAAGAAGAAAGTTTGGCGTTTCCCTCACCATGAGTTCCTTATCCGTCTCAATACTTATAGTAAACCCGTAGTGACAGCAGAACAGGTCAGTTATAGGTTCTGGTTTATCATACGGAGCTGACACTGTGCAGGTTCGAACTAGCCGACAAAGCTATATAAACGGCCTTCTTATTGCCACCAGGGGAATCGCCTATCGTACTGGTTGCTCGAATTCCCCTCTCGCCAACTTCGGACCGGTCGTACGGATGGCCGGATACTTCGGAGGTGCTTGTGCTTCGTGCGAATAAAAGTCACACCGGTCAAGATATCCCTGTCGCGGTCCACCAGAGGAGGCACGATTCGTTCCCGACTTGCCCTTGTCTCTCCCCCCCCATAATATCATCCAGGATCTCGTTGATTAGGTAATCAGACGAGGGTCGGTCGTTAGTTCTGGATGGAAGTTTGCCATGCTGTCCGGTTAAGGATCCCTTTTAAGTCTCGGTATAGCGCAGTCTTTTATAACCAGCAGTCCAGTACTGTAGTTTCCTCTAAAGCTGAAGCATGTTCAGTTATCGTACGAGTATAATCTGTCTATTTAACTTCATATTTTCTCTGCCAGCCTCGGCCTCTTTTTATATAATACTTATCCGTAATATCTTCAACTAGCCACTCTTCTTGGCCGTCTACCAGGATTGCAGGTGGTTAAGCATCATCTATTACTTGTAAAGGAAAGGGGTCTGTTGCTGCAAGATGGAGGAGGTCTATATAGAAGACAGGATATATTCCGGGGGGTGTATTAAGTTGTACAGTATGTAAGCCTATTAGTTCCTGAACTGTGTATTTCGTATTTTTCCAGTCTAGCTTCCGGCTTGGGCGGCTTGTACAGATATTCCGCAGCTTCAGCTATACCTTATTACTTTTTTGATACTCGGGGGCTATACTCTGTCTCTTGTTTGCTTGTTCTTCAGCTTGTTGTTAGGAGTAGATAATTAAGGCTTGAGCCTACTCTATTGCTTCAGAAATGGTTCGTACGATAGTTTTACCCTGCTGGATTAGGCTTTTTATTGGGTGCTCCGTGAGAGACTCTCGGTCTTCCTTAAGATCAAAAGGAGAGAGATGAAATCCATGGGTCAGGAAGAAGGGGCTTGTTCCTGTAGTAATTATTGTATGACTATTCAAAGCTAATTCAGCGAGAGGGAGAAGTTTCTTCTAATTCAACTGGTTATAACAGATATAAGCTTGAATATAGGCTTCGAGAGTACTGTTTACTCTTTCTGTTTGACCGTCGGTCTGTGGGTGGTAGGCTGTTGAGAGTAATCTTCGTACGGAGGCCAGTCGGCAGACTATAGCCTATACTTCACTCACGAACTGTGTTCCCCTGTCGGACACGATAGTTCTTGGGAATCCGTATCATCTTACCAGAGTTCGTACTAGGGCCCAAGCTGTCTCCTCTGCTGTAGTAGAGCCTATTATCTTAAGAATCACTTCTTTTATAAGCCTGTCCACAATTACTAGCACTGTCGTATGATTATTTAATAAAGGTAGATCAGTGATAAAATCCATAGAAACTTCTTGCTATAGTTAGTCTGGAATCAGGAGAGATTTTAGTAGGTCTTGTTTCTGTTCTCTCCAAGTCTTTGTTCTTCCGCATATATCACAGTTACGTACGAAGCGTCGTACGTCCCGTTCTAGGTTTGGCCAGAAGAATTTCTCAGTTACCAGTACTATTATCTGTTCCCTGCCGGGGTGGCCAGCTATAGGAGAGTTATAAGCTGCTTGAATAATACTTGTACGAAGGGGTTCGCTGTCAGGGATCTATTTCCGTTAGCGGAAGAATAGGAATCTGTTCTTAATATAGTATTCTGATACTGATACTTTCAGATCTAAGTACAGGGGAAATCATCATTCTCCTGTTTCAAGATATTAGACAGCTTCCTGGTAGGTCTTGTCTTGGGCTCGGGCTCTTTCCTATATATCTTGGTCGTCGTACGATCCCACCTCCCGCTCTTCTTCGTGGTTTGTGGCTGGGGGGTGCTCAAGAGATGTGATTGGATATGCTCCAGTTATAATCAGGGATACAGCTGTGTAGCAACTGTCTTCTGGTTGCTGGAGTAACTGGATCGTATGACCAGTAATTCGAGGGTCCTTCTCTGAAGATGGGAGATCTTGTTCGCGTCGAGAGAGAGTATCAGCTCTTTTATTATCCTGTCCTTTCCGGTATCGAAGCTGGAAGTTATATTAGCTTAAGAGAAAGTGCCATCGTATGTATCTCTCTGTAAGTCTCCTAGGTTTGAAGAAGTACTCAAGATTCTTATAGTCAGTAATAACTTCAAATCTTTCTCATACGGAGCGTAGTTCTGCACTCTATTCCTCGAAATATCGTACGACTGCTAGTAGCTCCTTATTATAGATCTCGTAGTTGCATTCAGCAGGCGAGTTCTTTTTTAAAAAATACGCGCACGGCCGTAATATCCCCTTATCATCAAACTGAGAGAGTACTCCCCCGACAATATATCCGGAGGAGTCTGTTTCTACTACAGTCGTATAAGAGGGGTTAAATATTGCCAGTACTAGTTCTGTAGCAAAGAGGGATTTCAGCTTATCAAAGCTTAACTGGCAGTCTTACATCCAGTTAAACATCTTATCCTTCTCAGTCAACTTAGTAAGTGGTTGTACAACATCAGAGAAGTTTCAGATAAACTTCCGGTAGAAGTTAGCAAAGCCTAAGAATTCTTATACTCCCTTTACTGTCTGAGGAGCCTTCCATTCCTGAATTGCTCGAATCTTTTCAGGATCCATTACTATTCCTTTACCCGCTTGTATGATGTATCCCAGGTACTTTGTCTCTTGACATTCAAACTTACATTTTAATATATCAAGATATAGGCCTGCTTCTTATAACTTAACAAGTACTTTTTATACATGCTCTCTATGTTGTATAATAGAGCCGTCGGTAAAGATAAGAATATCATCAATATAAGCAGAGCAGAATTCATCAAGATATTCTCGTAATACCCAATTAATATACTTCTGGAAGATACTTAGAGCATTTACCAGACCAAACAGAGTCACCAGCCATTCATAGAGTCCATACCTCATACGAAAGGCTGTCATCCATTCTTGCCCCTTTGCGATTCAAATCTTGTGAAAGACAGCAGATATATCAAGCTTAGTAAACTACTTTGCCTTGCTAATCTGTGTAAGAGTCTCCTGGATTAAAGAAAGAGGATATCTATTCTTCTTTGTGATTGCATTCAGGGCCCGATAATCAACACAGAATCGTAGCCCTCCTCCTGGTTTTCGTACGAAGAGGACAGGGGCAGCTGCTGAGGAGTGGCTTACTCGGATAAAGTTCTTATCAAGCAGGTCTGCAAGCGTTTTTTATAATATAACTAGCTCTTCCTGAGTCATATTATATAACAGTCCCCAGGGGATAGACGGTTCTTACTCATCCTGTCGTACGAGTTCAATCTTATAATCTATTCCTTTTCCTCAGTGGGGAGGTAGCTTCTCTGCTTGGTCCTGTTCAAACAGGTATAGGAAATCCTGGTACTGTTCTAGTAGTCTCGTACGAGGGTCGATCCTCTTCTTCAGTGTTAAGGCTTTCTGAATATCACCTATTATAGCAGCGAAGACTTGTATATTATTCTTCCTTTCCGCACGACAAATATAAGCCCCCATCACGACTGCTGAAATACCTTCAATCTTCGGACTCGGAAGAGCCTGTTTTTCTCTATTCCATATCCTAGCTCCTGTCGTGCGAAGGTACAACTTTCCTCGCTTTAGTTCAAAGCAAGCATCATTATAGTGGAGCCAGGAGAGTCCTAGAATCAGATTATAATCCAGATAATCCTTAAGAATATAGAAGAATACCTGTTCTTCTAAGTATATTTCTATATCGAGCCTTACTTGTACGATGTAGGTGATCTGTACTTCTTCTCTAGTCACCTCTCTTACCGGCTTCGGCGGTATAGGTATCTTCTGGAGTCGGTATTATCGTACAAAGCATTCGCTGATTATACCGTAGATTATACAGCTACTGTTAACAAGTATTCTTACTGAAGCAGAGTAGTTGAGTAATAAATTAACCGTAAAAGGTCGGGAATTTATATACGAGCTTTTAAAGTTCTGCTAAAGATCAAGCAAATACTTCTTAGCTATCCGGGGCTCTCGTACACGCTTTCGTACGAGAGCATCTAGTTTTCCGACTCTGTTCCAGATTCATCTGTAGTATAGCCTTTATAGCTATTCTTTCCTTCAGTTCCAGTAGTCGCTGCTGCAATTATACGAGGCCTAGCTGCTGGAAGTAGGGTACAATTCCGGACAAAATACCCGTCCTTGCCGCATCGAATACAGGCGCCCTTCTGTCTGCGTGTCTGCAATTCATCAGGAGAGACCTATTTTGCTCTCCTCTTCTTACTAGTTTCCTTCATTTTTGTACGAAGGGCTGCTACCTGAGCCTGGAGTACTGCTACCTGGCTAGTAGTTACTTTCTAATCTATATTATCAGGATTCCTTTTATTCTCACTCGGGGACAGAGCAGGGACTATTGTCGTACGGTTTATTTTTCTCTTGATTCGAGCCAGATGTTCTATATCATACTCAATTTCCAGGAGTTGTTCGCAGTATCCCTCGTACGATTGGGTACGAGGTACTCCTATCATTGCTTCAAGCAAGTTTAAGTTTATCGCTGTTTCAACCAATACTTTCTTTTATTTATCACTCCATAGTGTACCTCCCGCATCCACAAGAGCCTGATTAAATTTATTTAAGAATTCGCGGAGGGTTCTCTTTCCTTGTTTTATTATATTAACTCGTACAAGAGCTTTTCTTTCGCGGTCGGGATCAGAGTATGCGAGGTCCAGTTGGTTGTAGAACTCAGGAAGAGTTAGAGACTGGTTGTTTTCTTATCGTACGGCGATCCAGGAAAGAAGACGTTGGCTAGCTTTCTCTTCAAGTCTGCTGTAGGCGTACAAGACTTTCGCATCTTCAGAAGAAAAGGTGTTTCCCTTAATCAGGAACTTTGTACGAAGGTTGACAAGAAAAAAGCAGTATTCACGTAGGTCTTCTCTATTGAACGGAGTAGGGTCCGGGTGTCGCAAGCGGTAGGCTGGGATTAATGATGCTGCAGCAGGAACTGGTTAGATCATACGAAGCTTATAGAGTTGAGCTTGTAGACCTATTATCTGGTTTGCCAGTTCTTATATATGCTCGTGGTTATCCATCTTGATTGTTGCTTCTCTCTCCGAGAATACCTCTGCAAGAGTTTAGTAGAAGGAATGATTCCTAATATAAGGGGAACCTCTGGATTTGTACAATCGACAGAAGTGCCTATAAACAAGAAGGAATCATTGAAGAAGGAATCTTCATATTGTTGGAGAGGTGGCCTTTTATCCGTTGGTTCACCGCTCTTTCGTACGAGGAACAAAGTCGGAGCGAGGCATTAGCCGAGCCATTCCTTTAGGGCCAGGAGCTTCCCGCCTGGACCCGTAACAGCTGGAATATTATTATTCTAGACCTGCTGTATTAAGTAAGAAGTCTAATATCAGGCTTAGGAGTAGCTATATAGTATAAAAAAATAAAGTACTCAGTATATCTTTATATAGACCCAGACGAGTATCATTGCTAGGCTTAACTAGCCGCCTGCATACATTAAATAGGCCTTGTACAAGCACTGCGACCGGAAACCCCGAATCCCCTGAGTAAGGTGGCTGATCCCCACTTCACAGCCCGTGCCCAGTCACAATGGACCCTCGCTTCTGGAACCCACAGGCCCGGAGAATCCTCATTCCTCATCCCCTTCATCCCCCACATGGCGCTGTAACCCCAGATGCTCGAATCTCGACCCGCTTTCATGACATGCGGATTCGGTCCGGTCACCTGGCCAGAACCCGGGCCTCTCACCTCGGACGTGCCCAGGGTCGATAGTAGAGCCCTCGGGCGGTGGCTTGGCGAGGCTGTCCCCAGGCCACTCTGGTAGCAGGCATCCAGCCATCCCTCTGCATTTGGATTCGGACCGTGCCATTCAGAGCCGAGGTGGCGAAGAGCCAGGCCGAAGGATTGGGGTGCACTGCTGCGGCTGACCTCGACTTTCTTTCAAGGGCGTCTTGCGTTCCACCCCTGATCCAGAATTACTCCGTCTGGTTACACCAGGTGATCAAATCGGTTAGTTGCGTGGCTGTCCCGTCTTTGTAGAGTAACCAAGGAACAGACGATCCTTAAGGCAAATACGTACTATGTATGGTACCTACCAAGTGCCGGGCACGGAATTTCTTTCATGCTCAATCAAGCACGGTGGCTGGTCCGAAAGTAGTAGATGGTTTCTTCCAACCCCCACGAGCCCGACGCAAGGGTGAACAGTTTGACGGCACAAATTCTCCGAACGATGAGAAGGCCGGATGCCGAGTTCTCACGATGACCAAATCCCAGTAGAGCCATGACCGCATCGGTCCCCAGGATCAGCTCACCCATGCCGCATCCCGTGACAACATTGCCTTATCGCTTTCTTTGGAGCCAACCTAGGCCGTCAGGGACTCAGGGTCCTGACCCGTCCGATCCTATCGCTTTAACCTCTCCTCTGCTGCACCCAACTGGTGCCAATCCCGCGCAGCCCGCGGGCTAGCCCCATCCCCCGGCCCCGTGTAACCAATGAAGCTGCCCGCCAATCCACATCCGATCTAGCCCTGCCAACCAGCGTTTCCCATGTCAACATCCGGCATCAAAACGAGGGTGGCGTCGGCGAGGTGACAACCAAACACACACCGACGGAATCCAAGGGAGGCGGGGGCGAGCAGGGAGATGGAGCACCGCCGAAGGGCATGACCGAGGTTGGGGGCAATAACAAGCCACATCTAATTTCTTCGGGTCTATTTCAAGGTCTATCAGAGTTAGTCAGATATTCACCCATCCCAAAGATAAGGTTTGCTTTAGAGGTGCTGACTCTGGGGGATAATGGAGGCCACGAAGAACAGCATAGGATGGTGTGGTCTCTATGTCGGGTTTCTTTGACCGGGCGTTAGATAATGGCCAGCGGACCATACTTTGTAGCATCATCCTTCTGCGCCAGGGCACCAAACCACCCGATGAAACCGGGTGACCCACCACGTCAGTATGTCGGTAAGGTAGCCTTGGGCATTCCCAAAAGTGAAACTGGTACCAACCTTGGGAGGCCCGGCAGTTTTCGGAATGGAGGTCCGGGAAGCGGGTTGGGGTACGCCCAGATGTCAGAACGACATCAGCCCATTTGGCCTGATAAGTATCTCGATGGTTGTACAGATTGGAGTGGAAGAAGGAGATTAGTCCAGGAGAGGGGTATACAATAGGGACTTAGGCATTATCTGCGCGTCTTCATTGAAAGGGCCACGCGGGAAGCCCGATAGCCTGGAGTCGATGCCTGCCTGCCTGCCGGCCTGCCTGCCCGGGCCTACACTGAAGTGTGTCTATGTCTCCGCCTGTCTCCGCCGGCCCCTCCTCCGGATCGAGATCTCTGCCCCAGGCCGGAGCACCCCGCGGGGTAAGTACTCGTCCTGGTAGCAGTGTGCCTGAGCTGTGAATGACCCCCCGCCCTGATTGGCCCCGGCCATCACGTCTTTGTCCCGGCTGTCACTTCCCCTGGCACCTGCCCTTTTCTTCCTTCTCCCCTCGCCTCTTTTCCTTTTTCTTCTCTCTTCCCCCCCTCACCTCACTTCACCCCCCCTCGTCCCCCCTCCCCTTCCCCTGCATCTGTCGTGCATTATTCCTTCTTCCTGCATCCGTCTCGGTTCCACGCGTGCACTTGTGTCTCAGACTCTGTACTCCTTCTGCGTTCAATCTGTCTTGAGCCCTGGTGAAATCATGGCAAAGGATGAGATCCAGGCCGTCGACGCGGTAGTCGACCCCTAGTAAGTGGGCTGTCTGTATTCCATCCATGACTGATACTTACTTCACCTCTGTGTTGGCAGCATCACCATGGATCCGGAAACTAAGGGAACTTCTGAGCACATCAATCTGAACAAGAACATCACTGGCAAGTAAGTAGCTTGTCCTTCTCTGCTCAGTATCTCATCCACCCATACTTCAGCTGCTGATGCCGAGACAGGATCAAGAATCCCCTGGCCGACCTCACCCCTTCTCAGGTGACCCGAGATGTCGAGGTCTTTGCCAATGAGCACAGCTTGAATGACATTTTCCCTCTGCTGAAGAAGGGCGCTCTCGTTGCGCGAGACCCTGAGCAGTACACGTCGGTGCCTGACCTGACCGATGAGGAAGCCAATGCCATTCATAATGAGGTGGCTCACAAGTGGCGTCAGCCTAAGGCTCTGTACTTCACCATCATCCTTTGCTCCATTGGAGCTGCTGTCCAGTAAGTAGCGTCCTTGAAGCTATCCGTCGCCTTCAACTCGCTCTACGATGCACCATGTTGACACTTGCTGACTGCCTTTAACAGGGGATGGGATCAGACCGGAAGCAATGGTAAGTCCACTCCAAGACACTGGGCTTGAACATCTTAACTAATTGATATTCCTGTCAGGTGCCAATCTTTCATTCCCAGTCGCACTTGGAATTCCCGAAACAGGTCCTCATGCGTCTAGAAACCAGTGGCTTGTCGGTGTCGTTAACGCGTACGTATCCTACTACCTTCTGTGAGAGTGATTTTATGGAGACTAATATAATTGAACAGAGCGCCGTACATGGCCAGTGCCGTCATTGGTTGTTGGCTGTCCGACCCGGCGAACCGATTCCTGGGCCGCCGTGGTGCTATCTTCATCTCTGCTATCTTCTGTCTTCTCTCTCCGATTGGATCGGCCGTGAGTCAGACCTGGCCTCAGCTATTCGTGACTCGTGTACTGCTAGGCCTAGGAATGGGCTTGAAAGCATCGACCATTCCTATGTTCTGCGCAGAAAACACCCCTGCATCTATCCGTGGTGGCCTCGTCATGTGCTGGCAGTTGTGGACCGCATTTGGCATCTTCCTCGGAACCTCTGCGAATCTTGCCGTTAAAGACACCGGAGACATCTCCTGGAGGCTCCAACTCGGGTCTGCTTTTATCCCGGCCCTGCCTTTGCTCATTGGTGTCTTCTTCTGTCCCGAGTCGCCTCGTTGGTTCATCAAGAAGGGAAAGATGCGCGACGCGTACCACTCTTTGTGCCGTTTGCGTAATACTGAACTGCAGGCCGCGCGTGATCTCTACTACATTTATGCTCAAATTGAAGTCGAAAAGGAGATTGCTGGACAGAGCAATTATGCCACTCGTTTCATCGAGCTGTTCACTATCCCCCGAGTCCGACGGGCAACCCTTGCTTCATTCGTCGTGATGATTGCGCAGCAGATGTGCGGGATCAACATCGTTGCCTTCTATTCATCCACTGTCTTCCAGCAGGCCGGAGCCAGTGTCACCGGAGCACTTTTTGCCTCGTGGGGATTCGGGCTTGTGAACTTCTTGTTTGCATTCCCAGCCATCTTCACCATTGACACATGGGGGCGTAGAGCTCTGCTTCTGTTCACGTTCCCCCAGATGGCCTGGACTCTACTTGCTGCTGGCTTCAGCTTCTACATTCCCAAGGGTGAGACCGCGCACTTGGCGTGTATTGCGTTCTTCGTCTTTCTATTCGCGGCTTTCTACTCGCCGGGTGAAGGACCTGTGCCGTACACCTACTCTGCAGAGGTCTTCCCTCTATCCCATCGAGGTGAGTACAATCCATAGACAGTATATGTATCAGTCGGCTAATATGGATACAGAAATTGGCATGTCCTGGGCTGTGGCGACTTGTCTCGGTTGGGCTGCGGTGCTTTCAATCACCTTCCCCCGTATGCTTGCGGTCATGACCCCGACTGGTGCATTTGGCTTCTATGCGTAAGTAATTTCACTTGCTGTCGATTAGTACCCGCTAACACCTTTTAGGGGCTTGAATTTGACCGCTTTTGTCATGATCTTCCTCTGGGTCCCCGAAACCAAACAGCGGACTCTGGAAGAGCTTGACTACATCTTCGGCGTGCCCACTCGCATTCACATGCGCTATCAACTATTCCAAGTGCTGCCCTGGTGGATCAACCGCTACATCTTCCGCCGCAATGTGCACTTGGAGCCTCTGTACAAGTTTGACCACCTTGCGACCAGCGGCTAGGCGGTTGTAACATCTTGTGCGTGAGCATTCCCAGCCTACTTAATAAGACCACTGCTCCCAATATGGAGGCCTAATTGATATGTTCTGCGGAGGAGGAAAGATTTCGGCGTTTTAATGGTTTATTCTATGCTCTGCTTAGAATATTAGTGCAGGTGTGGTGGGGAAAATGTTCTTTTCGAGTATCTTCACAGAGTGGAGCACAATGTATTACTCTAATGAGTGAAAATTTATGATTATTGAACTCTGGGTCCTTGTAGAGCTGATAAGGCTTGCTTTCACATCATGAACGATAAAATAAACTTCCTCCAAGAGATCTCGTGCTCCGATGAGATACTCGGCGACGCGCTCAAAGCAGATGTCTATATAGACGACCTAGATCCCTTCACACGCTTCCACGCCATCTATCCACGCATCTCCTTTAGCCCCATTCCAAACCACACACATACAGAACCAAAGATCAATAACTCCTCTTCACCGGCTTCACACTCCTACACTCCTCCTCATCCAACGTCTCCATCACAACGCCCCGATACCCCACCCTGACCTCCTCGCCCTCCCTCCCCTGCCACGTCAAACTATGCCTCAACCAACCCCCATCATCCCGATCCGGGTAATCCTCCCGCGCATAGCTCCCACGACTCTCCGTCCTCATAACCGCCGCCTTCGCCGTCTGCGCCGCACACGTCAGCAGATTCCTCAATTCCAGCGTCTCGACCAAATCCGAATTCCAGATCCTCCCGCGATCACTCGTCGCCAATCTCGTTGGGAAGTCCCTCTGCACCTGTTCCACCTTCGCGAGACCCTCCGTCAGCGAGTCGTGGGTCCGGAAGACGGCGATGTCGGATTGCATGGTTTTCTGTAGGGAGGAGCGCAGCTCTGCGATGGATAGGTCGCCGGAGGCGTGTAGGATGGTGGTCATGTCTTTTATGGAGGGGAGGCCGAGGGTATGGGGTGGGGGATTATTGGGGTTGAGGTTGTGGAGGGGCATGTTGGGTTCGTTGGAGGAGGCGATCGAGAGGGCGCAGGCGCGGCCGAAGATTATGATGTCTAGGAGAGAGTTGGCGCCTAGGCGGTTCGCGCCGTGTACGCTGACGCAGGCGGATTCGCCGGCCGCGTAGAGGCCCGGGACCGGGGTGGTTTCTGTGTTGGTTTCTGGGATTGATGTAGATGTGGGGTTGGTGGTGGTGGTAGTGGTGAGGACTTGGCCGTTGGGGCGTAATGGGGATGCCGCCCATGCAGTAGTGGACGGTGGGGACGACGGGGATGGGGTCTTTGGTGATGTCGATGCCGGAGAAGATGGAGGCGGCTTCGAGGATGCCTGGGAGGCGGGATCGGGTGAGGTCTGGGGGCAGATGGGAGAGTTGGAGGTGGATGTAGTCCTTTTCGGGTCCGCAGCCGCGGCCTTCGCGGATCTCGAGGTTCATGGCGCGGGCGACGACGTCCCGGCTGGCGAGGTCTTTGGCGGTTGGGGCGTAGCGCTCCATGAAGCGTTCGCCGTGGCCGTTGAGGAGGTAGCCGCCTTCGCCGCGGGCGCCTTCGGTGATGAGGACCCCGGCGCCGTGGATGCCCGAGGGGTGGAACTGGACGAATTCCATGTCTTGGTTTGGCAGGCCGGCTCGGGCCACCATGGCGTTGCCGTCGCCGGTGGAGGTGTGTGCCGAGGTGCAGGAGAAGTAGGCGCGGCCGTAGCCTCCGGTGGCGAGGACGGTGTTGCGCGGGAAGAAGCGGTGCAGGGTGCCGTCTTCGAGGGACAGGCAGATGATGCCGACGCAGGCGTTGTCGACCATGAGGAGGTCGAGGGCGAAGTATTCGACGAAGAATTCGGTGTCGTGCTGGATAGTAAGAGGGTTAGATTGTTTGGGGTGGTAGTAAAAGAGGGGAAGGGATATAGTAGTATTGACCTTTAGGGCTTGTCCGTATAGCGCATGCAGCATTGCATGGCACAGGCGGTTCGGTATGCCTGTCCGCCTCGTCCGTAGTCTAGACTCTGTCCACCTAGTGCTCGCTGGTATATGCGTCCATCTTCGGTTCGTGAAAATGCCATGCCGTAGTTCTCGAGCTCGTAGATGGCCTTGGGTGCTTCCCGTGTCATGTAGTGGATTGCGTCCTGGTCCCCGGGCCAGTCGGAACCCTTGACAGCGTCGTACATATGCCAGCGGTGGTCATCTTCCGTCATGCTTCCCAGTGCTGCGTTTATGCCGCCTTGAGCGGCTACGGTGTGGGAGCGCGTGGGGAACTTTGTGTCTGTCAGAAGTGGGTGTCTAGGACCAGTTGGTGCCTTGGGCGTGTTCGGGTGCGTACAAGTTTCGTGATACATGCTGTTCGGAGGCCTGACTCGGTCAGGCCGAGGGCTGCGCGGAGACCAGCTCCTCCGGCACCTACAACAATTGCACTGGTGGGGTTAGTCCGGGGTTGGTTTATAGGAGACGCTATGAAAGAGGGTTGTTTACTCATAGTAGTGGTCAAACAAGGGGGTCTTGGATACCGGAAAGGAATTCTGGGGCAAGGAAGAGAATGGCTGTCGTCCAGGCCGTGACCTGGCAATCTTCGATGAATATAATCCCCGTCGGGCTCCTCGCACCAAATGCAGCATCATGGATGACGGCGAAGCAAAACAATACGCAAAAGAACAGCAGATGGCGGGCACCTCGGAAAGCAGTCGCGGGCTCTTTTCGAGACGGCCGGGCGGGGGAGCTTAACCCCGGTCTCGGAAGTGCGACTCCGAGTTGCGGGGATGGCCGGTCGGCATGTCATCCATTTGTCACTATCTATCTATATACAGTGTCTAACTAACACGGTGGATAAAGCTGAAAAAAAAAAAAAAAAAAAAAAAAAAAAAACACAAGACAAGTC
>KZ825912.1:0-45384 GCA_003184645.1 Aspergillus ellipticus CBS 707.79 | reverse complement strand
ACACAAGACAAGTCGGGAAAGCGACAGCGATCGGATATCCGTCCGTCACTCCAGCCTCGGTTTTCACGACAATCATACTCAATAAAGCACTGCAAGCGAGTCATCCAGCAAATAAAACCAATAAGAATCATTGAAGGCCAAGGACGTCGCTTCAAACAAAAAAATGGATCAACTACCACCCCCCACTCAACAAACTTAAAAAAAAAAAAAAAAAAAAAAAAAAAAAAAAAAAAAAGGCCCAAGGGGCTTGCCTCCTTGACAGTCGGACTCACATGTCAAGCAAGGATGCCCGCCGGTATTCGCGCCACACCTCAAATCCGAGCTGCTCATAGAACCCTTCCAACACCACCCAGTCAACGAAAACCCCTTCCGTGCCTCGCTGCCTCATGTCTTCCATCGCATGACTGAGAAGCGCAAGCCCAACCCCCTTCTTTCGATGAGTCACATCAACTCCAACACAGCCGATCAGTCCAGTTTTAGGCCCACACAAAGGCGGAAGAGCCCAGCCCTTCTGCAAAGAGGGCGAGGAAGGGTCAAGCATCAATGTCCAAGCCGCCTGTCTTCCTCGCGAGTCGAACGCCACCATGATACTAGACGGGTATTTCTTGGGGTCGAGTTCCTCGTACTGGGCCACCCAGGACTATTCGGCGGTCAGCAAAGCCTCGACAGCGGATAGGAACATCATAGGGCGATATGGGTTGCAATACTGGGAGAAGAGGGAAGGCAGACTCACCGGGTTATCTGAGAAATTCTTCCTTTGACCAATCAAGCATTCTCCGTATTGTTCGGGCTGCAGAGGAGCAAAGGTATACCCTTGCTCTTTGGCCCTCGCAGTGTGCTTGTCGGTGACTTTGAAGTCCTTTATATCTCGATACAGGTCCACATTCCTCGGGTTCCTATTCCATAGTTTGAACCCACGTGTTTCGAAGAATCCTTCTGTTGAAGCGAGATCATCCGGAATACCAGGCCAGAATCGTGGGAAGCTACTGCTTAGTTCGAGACGTGAAAGCCTCAAATTCGCTCGGTACCATGCAGCGACCTCGGCAAGTAGTGTAGTTCCAACACCCCGGCCTTGTTTCGTATGATCGACCGCAAGTGCCGCGATATTACCGGTCACGGATGGCGGTGCACCGCTGGTGTAGGTCAGGCAAAACCCAGCGATGGCATCCCCGATGCGAGCAATGAAATGGTGTCCGTTTTGTTGATTTACCAACTTTTGCAGACTTTCGGTGGGGAGCGAGTAAGTAGGCAACGCAGAATTCCAGACAGCAGTTAGCTGGGATATGTTCTTCGGGTCTGTCAGGGCTGATTTTTCAATCGATAGTCGCTCTGTTTGACCCCCAACAGGCAGCATACCCTTAGCTACTGACGCCCCAAAAATCACTTCAGTAGCTGCCGCAAAAGCTTCGAGCGTCGGTTCATAGGTAGCGATATATGTTCCAATGCTGGCGTCCTCCAGGAAGTCATAGGGGCTACAGGCTGCAATGCTGACGAGTTTGCTAGCTCGATTTGGCAAGTCCAAGCCCAATGTCCTTTGGTACGGAGATTCCCGCGCATTGATAGAAGTGAAAATAACGACATCAGCAGCCTCAATAACAGTCATCTGTTCGGCAGATAAGCCTGCCTCTCCATAGCGGATTTCCACGGCTGTCGGGTCATACTTCTTTAGTATGTCGAGGTATACGGAGGCATTATAAGACCCCTTTCTCCCCAGCCCTTCACCATCCACTGCACCGCCTGCAGGAGTTTTGTCCCCGGGAAAGAGAAAAACAACGTTGGAAGAATTAGACAAGGGAAGAATCTTGGTGCGGTCCCGAACAAGAGTTGCGGATCGAGCGTAAGCCCGAGCAGCCAATCTAGAATGAATAAACGAATTATTTTCCGGACCTGATTGGCCTTTTCTGAACCGCAAAGCTGTTTCCCAGTTGAAGAAGCGACTCTTCAATTTGGTCACACGATGGTGGGCTTCTTCTAACCGAGAAAGAGGAATTTCGCCCGACTCAACGGCCTGACAGACTCGGCTGATCGATGCTACTTGAACAGCATACGTATGGCAGATCATAATACTGTCACAGCCGGCAGCTAGGGCGAGGACGGAGCCTTGCTCTGTTCCATACGTAGCACGAATTCCGTCCATTTCGAGACAGTCTGTGACTACCATCCCATTGTATCCCATGTCTTCACGAAGGATCTTCATGACGTCCGGCGAAAGCGTGGCAGGCAGCTTCCCATCGCCGATTTCAGGCAGAGAAATATGCGCAGTCATCACTGCCTCGATGCCTTCTGCTGCAGCTCGACGGAAGGGAACCAATTCGCATTGTTCGAGTTGCTCTCTGGTCTTTGGAATCACTGGGAGTCCATAGTGCGAATCCACTGCTGTATCGCCATGCCCAGGGAAATGTTTCACGGTAGGCACGACCTTGCGCTTCCGGAGACCACGAGCAGCAGCGCTTGCGAATCGGCCCACGAAGTCTGGATCATCCCCGAAACTACGAACTCCGATTACAGGGTTGAGCGGCTCGGAATTGATATCGCAGACAGGGGCATAGTCCATATTAATTCCAGAGGCGCTCAATATCTCCCCGGTGGCGACCCCCACTTTGTATGCAAGCTCGGGTGAATTGGTGGCACCCAAAGCCATAGGTCCTGGGAGCTGCGGAGCAACCGGGGGGGCAATTCTGGTGACCAATCCATTTTCTTGATCGATACCAATGAAAAGAGGATGCTTATGCCCTGCTGCTCGCGCTTCTTCTTGGAGCGCAAGCGTTAGGGACTTTGATGAAGCTCCAATATCAGCTAATGCATCAGGCTTGGGCCTACGACTGGCGGCACGGAACAGTCACGGGGAACGCAAGCCTACCTGAAGTTGAGCTGCATCACTTATGTTTCGTTTGAAAAGGACAATACCCCCCAGGTCATAGTCACGAATCAGAGTCTTTATTTCGGGACTCGGGGTGAGGCCGTGAAACCCGACCGCGAACAGCTAAACCCCGCCATGCTTCAGTCGGACATTTCTCGAAAGCAACGCAGATAAAAATGGCATCCTACCTGGCCAACTTTCTTCTGCAGGTCAGCAGATGGCATATTCAAAGAGTGGAATGAGAGGGTGGAGGTTGAAGTAGAGGAAGTATCCTACGCAGTCCGCGTAAATGGTGGGGGGCCGAGGGTGATGATGGATTTGTCGATAAACGGGCAGTGGAGCTGGGAGCATGGGCTAAGAGCAGTGGAGTCGACTAATTCTAGATCTCGGCAAATGAGGGTAAACCATCGGACTGGTATCAAGAAGACGAGTCGAAGTTGGATAACAAACAAGAGAATGATGGGCAATGGCCGGAAGGGGGGATTGCAGAAATGGAGGGGAAGGAGGGAAAAGAGAAGAAGGCAGGAAGAAGGAATGCGCCAGAGGGCCGGCCACCTGATCGGCACTCCCCAATCCCTTCATCTACTGCAGTCCTATCGACATGCGCGACCTATTCTATCTATTCATCCGTCTGCTTAAGCTCTTTATCGTTAGACACGATCCTATCGCGGTAGGACAGAGATCCGTCTGATAAATAGAGGGCCTCTGACTGGGATGCAGTGATAACAGCCAAGGCGATCTCCCCCGCAAGCCCGACAACCGCAGCGACCCGCGCTGCTACTGTAGCTTTCTCCAACTCCCTCGCGCTTCCCGCTTCGGAGTCGCATTCGACTCTCTCTTCTCTCTTCGATTTATACACTGTCTATTATCTATTGCGGGCCCCAGCCCCGCACGCCATACGCGCAACATCATCCCAATGTCGAGCATCATTCCACCTCAAGCAGCCGATCAGCAAAACTCCTCCATCGAAGCCAATAATGACAGAGACAATGACAATAACCACAAGGCCGCCCACCAAGGAACGCCGTCTCCCGCTCAGGAGGAAACCGTAGGGGAATTCGAGCGTCTGTTCGGAACCGAGGATACATATGAGCAACCTACGACAACCCGCAGAGAGTTATGGTCCTACTATCTGTACTACAACGGTGAGCTCACCCCGAGGCATTGTGGCAAGGAACGTTCACTGATTTCTATCTCATGGTTAAGGTGACAATGGAGTCGGCCCGGGCTCCTATACTCAAACACTGTCAGTCTCACAATGCTACTCCCTTGCAGCAACTCACAACCCTGCTAATGGCTTCTTTCTAGCTTCCAATGGGCATTAAACGGTGCAGGCTGGCAACCAGGCACAAACCCCCGTAGATCATGTGCCGACACATCACCCTGTGTCGTTCCTTGGGCAGGTGGGACCCGATCAGTTTCCTCGGTTGTGCTAATTGCCAATGGCCTCAGCTTCACATTCATGACTATCACCTTTATTTGGCTAGGGAGCGCAGCAGACTACGGCTCCTTTGGTCGATGGTTACTCTTGGTACTGACAGTGGTGTGCTGGGCGATGCAATATGGCATGATGTCAATCAGACATCCCAGTCAATGGCCCACCGCCATGGGCTTGTACGTAGTTTCATATATAGCATATGGTGCAACTCTAGTCTTCTACGCAGCCGTTTTCCCCAGACTTGCACACTATATGCCACACGTTCGCAAAGCCCGCGAGGAGGATCTGCGCGAAGGCCGGATTAGCCAGGAAGAATATGATGCCATTGAGTCGCTTGAGAGGAATCATATCAGGTGAGATATTCTGCATTGCACTGAGGCGATACTAATATACGTAGTAATGTGTCAACTGCACACAGCAACATCGGATATCTGGCTACGCTGATCCTCAATCTGAGTGTGTTATTGCCATTGCAGAATAACAGTTTCTCAAACAATGTCGCCCTGTGTCTAACAAACTCATGTTCGTATTCCTTCCACCCCTCATATTCCAACATCAGAAATTCTAACCAACATACGCAGACTGGGTTATCCTCGGAGTATGGTGGTTCATTTTCCAGCAGAAACGCCCTGGTCCCAAAGTTCCCAAAGGTTCAAACTATGCGACCATCGGGCTCAAGCAAATTTGGCTTGCCCTTCGTAAGGTTCGGTCCCTACCACAGACCTTTCTCTACTTCGTCGCCTACTTCCTCCTCGCCGATGGACTTAACACGACCGGTAAGATGGTGAAACCAGCATCCGCCACCAACAGAACTGACTTTCTTGTGGGAAACAGGGACACTAGTATCCATCATCCAAAACGACTTCGTCTCTTTCTCATTCCTCCAGATAACGTACCTTGGAATAACTCAGGCGGTATGCTCGATTATATCGACGTTTGGTTTCTGGTATATTCAGAATTACTTCAAGATCCGGACAAAGACCATGTTCCTCATCACAAATTTCTTCACCGTGCTGATTCCCTTTTGGGGCATGCTGGGCCTCTGGACAACCCGCATTGGCTACCATCACCGCGTAAGCATTTCCTACCGTCGGGAACGAGAACATACTAACTTCTTACTTGTACTTCTAGTGGGAATTCTACTTTTATAACGTTATTTTTGGCTTATTCCAGGCTCCATACTACGCGGTATGTTCTTGCTTACACAAGCCCTTTAATCTACCGTGTGATAGAAGCAGAGCATACTAACACGAGCCCGATCCAGTATGCCCAAACAATGATAAGCGAACTCATGCCGCAAGGCTTCGACAACATGTTTTTTGCCTTGTTTGGGATTACCAATCGCGCTGTCAGTTGCTTCCCTTCTTCCAACCCCTATCTCACCAAATAAAATCCACCGTATACTAACTGCAGTCGACAAGTCATCCATAATCGGCCCCAACGTCGTCCAAGCCATCATCAACGACACCCAGAACAACTGGATGGGCTTTCCGTTCTTATTTGCCATCTGCACCGCAGCCATGATTGGAATCGCGTTTGTGGATGTCGACAAGGGGCGAGAGGACGGCAGGCGCTTTGCGGCAGCACACACTATTTCCCGTGTCCAGAACGAGAATGAAGGATTGGAAGAAGCAGGGAAGAATGGCGTAAGGACCCGTGTTCAGAACGAAGAGGGTAGTTAGCGGGGTGTAAGTAGTGGTGTGATCGGAGTCTCCGACAATACATCGGTGGCGATTATTCTATGCCATTAGATACTAGAGTATTCGACTTGATTATGTGAAGTTCTTGATTATATATATAGAAGTATTAATCTTGGCAGTCAGGCCGCAACGAAAGACCGACCGACTCCAAGCCAGCCAAGTATGATATTAATTAGAGATTGGACCCGCCAAATCTTTCTTCCCACATGCAAAGTTCGTCACGACATGTCCAGATGATGAATCGTTCCATATGCTTTATAAGCCTCTTTTCGTCGAACACGACATGACCAAACAAGATCCGATCACGCCATTTCAAAGGCCTTTTTCTGCTCCTTCGCCTCCTCCTTGGCCCGTAACTTCGCATCGACAGCCTCCCTCCACCGATGTCCATACACCGCAGTGAACCACACCGCAACGCCCACTACCGCCAACGCCGACGCAGAGATAGTGGTGAACCACCCGACCCCCATGGCCTGAAACGCCGGCAGCACGACGCCTGTGGCCACGGCCGCAAAGAAATACCGGAAGACGTAATTCGCGGCGACGACTTCACACCCCTGCCCTTCTTTATCCTGCATGACATCCAGACAGTAGGAATTCAGACAGGGGAAGCAGAACAGCTGGCAAACACCCTGCAGGAACATTGCGATTACGGGGACCGGAATCCCGCCGAGTTCCCGATCGACGGTCCAGCCGTACACCAGGATGCATGCGGGCGTGGCGATGCAGATGAAGGGGGCACACGCGCGGAGCCGGTCTTCGGGAATGCGATGGCCGTTTCGCTTCTGGATAAATTTCCGGACGACGAAGTCGGACCATCGGCCGCCGAGGAGGGTGCCGATGATGTAGCCGCAGCCTGGGGAGAGGTAGAAGAGGCCGGCTTCGATGGGGGTGGTGAGGTGGAAGCGCGGGTCGAGGATGTAGCGGATTGGGACGAGCAGGATGTATTGGTTCCAGACGAGGACGCCGGCGGCGAGGCTGTTGAGGAAGATGTTGGGGTAGGAGAAGACGATGCGGACTATGCGGAGCGGGGAGATTTGGGTCCACAGTTGGGCGGTTTGTTGGGTGAGGCTTTTGCCTTTCATGTGCGTGTTGGATTTGTGGACGAGGGTTTCGGGGAAGAGTGCGATTATGAGGACGGCCGCGAAGCCGTTCAGCGCGGAGAGGAGCCAGAAAATGTAGCGCCAGGGGCGGAAGGTGTCCATGATTCCCTGTTTGAGAGGGGAGTGGTTAGATGTGGTAGTGCAGGTTTGTGGGAATGTGTGGTGTAGATAGTGGTGGGAATGGTCTTGATCATGTACTTACCCCTAGAAAGGGCCCCAAGGCTGGCCCTGTTAGACCACCCAAGAGCACCCAGCCTGATGGTGAGGCTCGAGTCATGGGTGAGTAGATATCGCCCACGGCGGAGCTGCCAATCACCAGGAATGAAGTTCCCTGGAATGCGGTGCATACGCGGAAAATGAAGTAGGCTTCCAGGTTTGGGCTCAGTGCTGTGGCGATGGTGAAGAGTAAGAAGAGGATGGAGCTGACGATCAGGACCTATAGTGGACATTGGCATTAGCATTGAATGGAAAGGGGGGTAGTTGGTAATGCTTACAGGACGACGGCCTGAGACCTGGCTTAAGGGGCCCCAGAAAAGGGCTGCGATTCCCATGAATACCAGATAAAGAGCATTGCTGGCATCGATGATATTCGCTGTAGTTTGGAATGCCTCGGAAACCTCGGGAGCAGCGGCCAGGATGGCAGTTGAAGATATCGGGGCGAGGAACGCGCAGAATGTGAGGATAATAACGATGACGGTCTTTCGAGCTGACGAGAACCGAGTGTAGAGCTCTGCGTCGGCATCTTCATATGTGTTGGTGTCTCCAGACCAGCTGCGGTCGTCCGTGTTATGAGTAGGCGGCTGAACGAGGGTGTTGGATATGCTGGGAGGCGGCTCGTAGTCAGACCTTGAGCTCTGGAACTCATCTGGACCAGCATATGTGGCTGACAGATAAGAGGAGTCCTTGTCAAGCATCTTGCTGGTCTCTGAGGATAGCTTATAAACAGGCTTGCGAAGAACTTAGGTCACAGAAAGCATGATAAGGTGGTCTTCTCTGCTGATAGAATCCAATTGGCTCGATATCTATGAGTAAATAGGAAACGGGATGGTATGCTGAGCAAAAATTTCAATTGACAGAAAGGAAAAGAAGGTAGGGTTTTCAAGACAGCTCTTGGGGGACAAATCCAAAGGAGAGGACGGGTTCAAAGCACCCCATTAGACAAATGAATGACTCGTTAAACACACTAGCAATGAAAGACACCGTGACGCCAGGACGATCTTTAAATGATCAGAGGGAAATAAAGGAGGGGATCCTCAATTTCAGGACTGTGCGTCGCGGAGACAGCTAAGACAGCTTGGACTCCATTTTCAGCCTGGCTATCGCCATATCATCGGTGGGAGAGGCCAGACCGTAGGGCTAACTGGCCGCTAAAACCGCCCAGGGCCCATTACACCCAGATCGGTAAGTGGTGAAGGCAACTGTCTCAAATCTGCACTTAATCTACTATCTAGGCCCGGATCAAACTTTGATGGTCGCGGGGCCAATGGTGCTCATCGCGGGCTGGCACGCCTCTAGCAGCCATAAGCTCGGGACAAGAGCCCAGAATATCATAGCTAGCTCCGGAGCGGGAACCTGATCGACACAGGGGCCACGCAGATGAACACCTGAGCGGCCAACGGCGGACGGTATTCTATTGCATCGAGTGATCCGTTCTGGATGAAGAGGTTAGACAGGAGGACGAGGTAAAGTGCAATCAATCTCATTGTCCATGGCTATCAACCTCTGAGTTTACAGCAAACCTACCAGGGGTCCGGGGTTTGCACGAGTATGGTAGCTCCCACGCCTAGGCGGCCAGTGCCGCGACCCGGTGGAGAAGCAAGCAACCAAATTCAGGAACACCTCGCCCTCTGATCCTCACGATGATTGTTGTCGACGGCGTCGACGATCGTGTCCACCCCAATAGAACTTGGTTTCGGCCTACTCGACAATCATCGACGTTACCCGAGGCCTATGCACCGCTGAAGATCGATGCTTCCGTTGGACCGGGGTTGATCAGATCTAACGAGTCTAGCATGACATGGATGAAGTCGCCTGTACGGATAATCCTGACTGTCACGTTGTCTTTCAGAGATCAGATCATTCGTCCCAGATCGAGTTTGTTGGGGGCTCATCTTAGTCAGGTGGATAACCAGGATTAAGTTACCCGGAAAGGAGAAACCCACGTAGCACCCCAAGGTTTCAATAGGGGAGGTTAACCTTCCGCTTTCGTTCGGAAGTAAGACCCCCGACTCGCAGCCCAACCACTCGTAGGCATCTGGCTATTAATTCCCCTCCTCTCTCGAACGTAGTCACCGCGGTGTGTGCACTGTGCAGGGAATCAATCCTGAGCGATGCAGGGAGCAATGGGACTGGATTGGCGGAAAGAACCCGGTCGGGTTGCGATCGATTACACCCGGACCAGAGATTGCGCGGTGACCCTCGGGATCACGCAAGAAGGCAGAGTCAGAAGTGTATGACGTCCAACAACATCTCAGCTCATTCAGGCCTACGGAGGAGAGCCGATGAACGAGCTGCGTGGACCTGGAAGGCGTGAAAGGGGAGGAATTCGAAGCCGAAGCCGAAGCCGAAGCCACGCCGGTCGCAAAGTCGCCCAATAGGCTACCGTGGTTCAGGGTTCAAGGTCCAAAGGAGTCAGGAGAGCATAGATAGAGAGAGCAGAGCCGTGCTGGTGGCATGTTGTTTGCGTTCCTGCTTCCCTCTTGCGATCCCTCGAATGTTCTCTAACGGGTGTGCATTGTGATGGTCTCTGGTATTGCGATCCGTAAATCCGAGGGGGGTGATGATGAGGTGGCTGACCCCCTTCGATTCTCCGCACTGAACTAACAGGAACAAGCCAGTCGCGAAGCAGCAACCACCACCAATTAGTGAAGGGGGAGGGAACGGGTTGGGACTGGGGACTGTAGTTGCCCATCGCTGGTCCCCTTGCCTCTGGGGGGTGGGAAATGCCAGTCGGAAACCAGAGGCGACGCAGCAACGCAAACACCCGCGGGGCTCAGCCACCCCATGACGTCGCATGGCCCAACCCCTGCGCGGGTGGCTTGCCGCCTTGGTAGGCCAACAGTCGTTGGTCGCCTGGGGCAGGCCGAAAGTCGAGACAGCCGCTTTCCTCCCCTCCATGACATCTTCCCCTTCCCGACTTCGTCTCTTCCTTCTCCCCCTCCCCCCTCCTCCTCCTCTTCTTCCTTCTTTACCTCCACCCTCGCTCCAAACTTCCTCGGTGGCTCCCTTAGGACCTCGACTAAGTGAAGCCGTCCTGCGCCCCATTCCCCTATCCGTAGGCCATCTCGTCTCGCCCCCCCCCCCCCCAAAAATGAGTTCCAGCAAGGATCCACAGTCTGGCGTTCCCGCCAACAGCAAAGGTTCCTGGACAAGTTTCCTCAAGGTATGAAGCCGGAAAACACCCGCTCACTCAACCATACCCCATGTCGTATCTCGTATCTCGACCGGGCTCTGCTCGAGCGATATGAGCTAACCAATCCTGCTCCTGTCCTCCAGTCCATTGCCTCCTTCAACGGCGACCTTTCCTCCCTGACCGCTCCGCCCTTTATCCTTTCCTCCACCTCCTTGACAGAATATTCCGCCTACTGGGCCGAACACCCGGGCCTTTTCGTCGCACCCACCCAAGAGTCGGACCCCGAGAAGAGAGCCCTGGCCGTTCTGAAGTGGTTCCTCAGCACCCTTCACCAGCAGTACTGCAGTCGCAGTGAGAAGTTGGGCAGCGAGAAGAAGCCCTTGAACCCCTTCCTGGGAGAGTTGTTCCTTGGAAAGTGGGACTCCGATGCCGACGTGGGTGAAACCACTTTGATCAGTGAACAGGTTAGGTAGGTGGTCACGCTGAAGCCACATGGCTGGCTGGGCCCTGTTGACTCTGTCCAGCCACCACCCTCCGGCTACTGCCTACGCTATCCAGAATGCGAAGCATGGCATTGAGGTAAGATGCCGTTCCGGTCCGCTCAGCTACGGGTAGGGGTTCTAATTCATGTCTCAACCTAGCTACAAGGATACAACGCCCAGAAGGCCTCCTTCTCGAGCACCATTCAGATCAAACAGATCGGACACGCCCTGTTGACCCTCACCCCGCCAGGAGCCGACAGGAATGATCCGGCTCAGCAGGAAAAGTATCTCATCACCCTGCCACACCTGCACATTGAGTCTTTGATCTATGGAACGCCGTTTGTCGAGCTGGAGAAAACCACCCGCATCGCCAGCAGCACCGGCTACGTGGCCAAGATCGATTACTCCGGCAAGGGCTGGCTGAGCGGCAAGAAGAACACATTCAGCGCCGTTCTCTTCAAGGAAAGCGAGAGCGAGAAGAAGCCCCTCTATACTGTCGATGGCCAATGGTCGGATTCTTTCGTCATCAAGGATTCTCGCAAGCACGAAGTGGATCGATTCTCTGTCAAGGAATCCCAGACTACCCCCTTGACCTTGGCACCGGTCGAGCAACAAGATTTGTACGAGACCCGACGGGCATGGAAGGACGTGGCGACTGGCATTGAGCAGGGTAACATGGACGCCGTGTCCGCCGCCAAGTCCAAGATCGAGAATGCCCAGCGTGAAATGCGCAAGGTCGAGAAGTCCGAGGGCCGGGAGTGGGAGCGACGCTTCTTCAAGCGCGTCAACGAAAACGATGACGAGACCTTCTCAAGGCTCGCAAGGATGATTGGCGTCACGTCTCTGGAGAGTGACAAGACCGGCGGTGTCTGGCGGTTCGACCAGGCGAGCGCCGTGGGCGCCCAGCCCCCTTACCACAAGGTCGGGGGTGAAGGCCTCGGAGTCACTGCGTAAATGAAACAACAGTCAACAGACAAGATATTCGCCGCGTTTAATCAACCTCCCTTTATAATCTGGGCGGACGGGTGACTTGGCAGGCACAACTGTCACGATAGAATGCGTTTGTTTTTTTACATCGGGATCTATTCTTTTGCTTCGACGGGATGTTTTGGTACCTGTATATAGAACAGTGGTGATGGCTGCATGGGCAGTAGATCTCACCCGCAGATTTACTCCTGCTTTGGATACGGAGTAGGTACTCGACACGGAGTCTCCATGAATTGACTTAATTTTCGCAATGGGGGCATCTCACAGGACGTAAGGTACTATTGACGATCGGAAAACCGGTTTGGCAGTTATTCTATTGAAAGCTTGTCTGGCTCTGACAAGTCAGTCGCGCCTGGTTGCGATGCTAAATGGGGCAACAGTCAATAGTCAGACCTGATCGGCGATATTGGTCAACCCATCAGGAGTCAGGAGTATGTCTGCATCGAAGTTAATCCAGCATGCTCGAGTCATCATGCAAAGCTTATGTTTTTGCCCCGCAACCTGCCAAAGCATCAGTAGCATCAGTACACATGGTATGTGCCATATTGGATACGGTCGAGTCAGGGAGTTGATTGTTTGACAATTCATGAAGGTGACTACGTAGGTAGTACTCAATCACTAAACTGGGGAGGAAGGGCCGTCTAGTGGAAGGGCCTGCTGTTCATCGAACACATATAAATCTAATTGCAGTATATGACACATAAAAAAAAGACATAAATCATCCGTACCACATTACCTATATAAACCAGAGGCTTATATGCTTTCCTCATCCTCGGGAGCGATCAGCTCCATCTCAGCCTTTTTAGGCCGGATTTGCCCGGGGTATCTGACAGCCCAAATCACCATGGCAAGGAACATCAACACAGTGTCAAACACATATAAGGGCCACTCGTTGGACAGAAGGTATCCGTTCATTCCCATTGCATACTCAACGACTCGGTAAATCGACCGGATCAGAATCAGCCCGCTGACCGCGTAGAGGGTGAACATGTGGTGTCTCCAGGGAATCTGAGGACCATCTGACGCCTCGTACCTCAGTTGTTGCTGTGCGCGGCGATAAAACATAATGGAGGTGACGATGAAGAAGCTGAACATGACCACCTGGATGACCAGTCCAATGATCACGATGACTTTCGAGATGGTGCCCATGGACTGAACCACCATCAAGCCTGCTCCGCCGCCTTGCACCCAGAAGGCAATAACATCGCTAATGACGAACAGCTTTGTCAACCAGCGTACCGGGACCAGGGACAGCTTCTCCGCGTTGATGCTGCGGATGATTCGACCTAGGGTCATGTAGACCGATGCGGCGAAGAGGACGGGGGCAAGAAGGATGAGCACGCTCTGTACGGAGTACGAGGTGATCGAGGCGGTGTTGTTGCGCGCGATGATGCGGAAGACGTAGCCGATGAATTCAACTGGATCTGGGTCAGCTCGCATGCCAGCCTGGTGGGTGCGGTGTCATTCATACATGCGCCTCCAACAACGAAGGGAATATTGAACCATGCTCGCGACCGCCATAGCCGGAACGAATGGACGCAGGTGACTACTCCGAAGAGGACAGCGAAGATGGCTGCTGCGGCGAGCGAAGGTAGGTATTTCCAGAGGTAGTAGCCTCCTGACAAAGGTACGAGCTTGGCCATAATGGATGGAAGCAGGCGGGTGTGTCTGCGGAGTGGAAGTCGAGGTCTTGCTCGTCTGGGAGCGGATGCAGGCAGAGTGCCAGGGAGCGTCCGGATTCTGCGTCCATGGTGAGTCTTATATCTGCCTGGACACAATTAATTTGCCTCGCTGTCTGGGGAAGGGGGAATGAGCGATCCCCAAAGGCCCTTCTGTATCGAACCCGGATACGCGTATAGAAGGAAAACGCTCGGGCCAGCCGCCAGCCTAGCCAATCCGCAGCAGGCTGGGATCCCCGATCGGGCTTGGTCCGCGGCCGGTGGTCCGTGCATACGCGGATTGGCGACCGTCCTCCCGAGGTTCCCAACTCCCGCTGCTGGAGTTCTCGTCGCATCCTATGCCGTTTTCTCTTCTCGTTGGAGCCTGGAACCTAGGTTGCATCCTTGTGGCTGAAAATAGGTACTCTGCCCTCTAACGGACCCGTTCCGAGCGTGGGCTGGGCCACACTTTAAGCTTATCGCTGAATTTTTGACGGCGATAGATCCCCTTGACCACGAGGCCTGCCCATCATCCCCTTTCTCGGCCGCCACCTTGGGCGCATATCTATCTTTTGCCCCCAGGTGATGTGCTCTCGGGACTCGACTAGACTCTAAAATATGCCGCGCAGGGCGCACAGAAAGTCGCGCAATGGCTGCTTAGAATGCAAACGGCGCCATATCAAAGTGAGTCCGGCGGGAGGCTCGGGTGGCTGCTAACCCGGCGAGCTGACAGTTCTACCTCGTAGTGCGATGAAAAGTACCCGTTATGCTCCAACTGCCGTTCTTCGGAACGCTCCTGCGAATACGCGGACCGATTTGTGCCCGCCGTGCCTTCCCGGTCGAGCAAATCCTCGACCTCATCTCCTGCCACTGGGCCCGGGACGAATGAGCTGCCGTCGGATCATCTTGCAGCTCCAACCTCTTCCTCTTCTTATTCTTCTTTCTCTTCATCGGAAATCCCACCGGTCAACCTGGTTCATACCGAGCTTCTCTACAACCTAACTACGCAAACTCTCCCCTCCCTGACCCTGGGTGTTTCTAGCTGGATCACGTCCGCAGATGTACACCGGGTCGCAATATCAACTCCCTATCTTATGAATGAATTGCTGGCTTTGAGTGCCCTGCATTTGAGCATATTACACCCACCAGATCGAGAGCGCTACCGGCGTTATGCAGCCCAACTACAAACGCATGCCTTGGAGATTCACAACCAAATGAGCTCCGAGGTTGACAAGGAGACCTGCGTCCCCCTTTTTCTTTTTTCCTGTGGAATTGGCATGCACATGCTCTGTGACGTCTTGGTCTACCGAGATCATGGCGGTTTTGATGGGTTCCTCGATCGGTATGTGCATTCCTTCAGACTCCAGCTTGGCATCCGCGCAGTGATCTCTGGGAGCTCGTGGACAGTACTGCGCGAGTCCATCTTAAAAGCACCCCTTATAAACGGGGAGCTATTATTTAATTGGGACACGGATTTGAGTCCCGAGTGTCAGAAGCTTATCGAGCTCATCGAATCAGCCAAGTTGGGCGATTCCATCACCTCCACCTATCGGCATACGGTTATGGCCCTAAATGTTGCAATGAAAGCGGCCATTGGCAATACCATCAAAAATGTCAGCGGTATTACTGGCTGGCCTGTTATAGTTAATCCTGGGTATGTCGAATTCTTAGTGCTACGCCGGCCTGAAGCGCTTGTGATTCTGGCGCATTACGCAGTGCTTCTTCACTGGCATCGAGACTTGTGGCTGTTCGGTGACAGTGGCCGGTTCGTGATCGAGTCTATCAACAGCCATTTAGGACTGGACTGGGCACATTGGCTAGAGTGGCCGAACCAGGTCTTGCGGGAGACGGATGTAAACCATTAAGGGACTAATGTACAGGATATCCTTGAAGCCAACTGTTGCATGGAATTCATATTATTTTGCGGTATATGCACACTGCACAGGGTTTCAGCTCCAACACGGTTAGCAATTGGTGCGCTGAGATTACATACGGAGTTGAAACCCCCCTCATCCGGAATTTGAAATCGGGGGATGAAGCTCATCCAGGTCCATACGCCCAAAGAATTGCCTGATTTCTGGATCCCGTCGGAGCTAGTGCCTTGTGAGAAATTATCTACGCAAGCAGCGATTTTTTTCATGACAAGGCCTCCCCGAATCTGTTGCAGCTCTAGACTCGCAGGCTTATGGGGTCTGTAGCATATCGTCGGAGGTCGGACCCTGAAAGCTTCAGCCATCTCCGACTTCCGGCTCCACAGGGACACGCACCTGTTTCGTTTTCCCTCCACCAGCCGAGACAGGGCCCATGCTAATCTTCGGGACGGCGATGAAAGAGGTATGAATCCCAAGCGCTCGGGGGTTGTGGATGAGGTTGGCCTGACCAGTCGAATCACTGCATATCTTATTCGAAAGAGAAAAGGGTGCTTTCCGGACTTGAGATCAAGAATCAGGGGAAGGCGCATCTCGGCATTTCGGAATTAGGTGGGGTATTCTTCAACAGTTGAGCTGCACCCCGACACTATCACACCGTTATACACGTACATATACACGCATGCTACGGCAGGGAGATCGCCAGTGAAAGTTCCCCTTTGCGAGCAGCCACGTAATATTCCCGAGCCGCTGAGACGACTTTCGGTAGATAGACCCGAGAACAGCTAGAGAGTTCCCCTGGGGCACCTCTCACCATCGAGTATATGTCTAGCCGTGATCACAATACTTACACGAAATGACTGGATAACAAGCATTTCTCTTCTTCTGAGCTTTAAAAAGTTGCCGGTACACTTTCAACATGCGTTCGAACATTGCGCTGGCTTTTTCCTTTGGAATGACGGCGGCCGCTGAGCTCACGGCACGAACTGTCTACCAATTCGCCTCGAACGATACCTGGTTAGAGAATCTAGCCACGCGGTCCAATGGAATCATTCTTGCAACCGAGATCGGCCCCCCAGCCAGTCTGCTGGCCTTTGATCCCCGGGAAGAACACCCTCAAAAGAAGGTGATCAAGACATTCGACACCGTGCTGGGTCTCTCTGGTATCGCCGAGGGCGCCCACGATGTCTTTTATGTGACCGGCGCCAACACAACGTCGGCCAACATCGAGGATCCCCCCACCAATGCCACTCATGTTTGGAAGGTCGACTTCACCAAAGGCTCCGATCACCCGCAGATTGAGCTTTTGTGTCGTCCCACCGCGCCCACCGGCTTCAACGGTATGGCTGCCTTCAACGAAACCATCATCCTGGCCACGGCATCCTACCAAGACGCCATCTTCGCCATCAACACTGAGACCGGCTACACCTGGGAAGCCATTTACCAGGAGAGTCTCATGTCATCCATCAATGGTATCAAGGTGGCGGATGATTATGTGTACTGGACCGCCAATGGGGCTCTGTATCGCGCCGAGCTTTTTGCGAACGTGACCGCGGGCCCGGGCCAGCTGGTCTTCCAGGGCAGCCAATTCGACGACTTTGCCATTGCACCAAACGGATTTGCTCTCAACGAGACTTACGGATCGGAGTACAAATTCGCCTATTTGTCCACCGTCAGTGGGAACTCAATCGAGCAGGTCATCTTCACGCCAGAGGGAGTGGCGGTCGGCAGCGAGATCATCGCTGGATCGGAGGACTCGACGGAAATCGCCGAGCCGACGGGAGCCTTCTTCGGTCGGGGGGAGGGAGAGCTGAACAAGCTATATATCACAACGGGTGGAGGCAGTGCGGTCAACGTCGATGTCGATGGCGTGGAAACTTCAGTGGGGGCCCAGCTGCTGGAGATTCAGTTGTAGGGGGCAAAAGGCCTTTGTTTCACTAGATTCGCAACATGCGACAGTTGATCTCAATCATCTTGTATCATAGCTACTCTCCCGTTCTCGATTAATTACCTCGGCTCTATCACAGACTCGCAGGCCTATGGGGCCTGTAGTATATTGTTGGATTGAAATCGGACCCTGGAAGCTTCAGCCATCTCCGACCTCCGGCTCCACAAGCATACGTACCTGAATCATTTTCTCTGCACCGTCCGGCCCCGGCCTCCGGCTCCTCATTGACTAGCTGAATGGCGGTATTTCTTATCTAGACGCAGACGGGGGGGGTGCCTTCTGGATTTGGGATGGCATAAGCGGCTGGTTGGGATTTCGGGATTGGGTGGGGAAGCTGGTTGTTTTCTGCAGTTTCAACTTTCAATCTTCAACGTGGCCGGCCCAAGGGAAAGTTACTTACTGTGGGGCTGTTGGGCTATGGAGAACATCTCGAGCACATCGTGCCTCTCGCGCAGGGGTCCTGCTATCATAGCCTCGGATACTATGCTATGAATACTATGAAAGCATGAAAGTATGAAGTAGGAGCATCCTGGTGGACCCAGCCCCTCGATGGATTAGATCTTTACCGGTCAACTCTAAAGCAATTTAGAGTAATCTTCTTTGATGGCCGGGCATTTCAAGCGGGCCTCTGCTAGAAGGGGAATACGTGGAAGCCGACGGAGCATGACGCGTTCTGAATTCTGATCACTGCATGATACTATCGCGGTGCCTTCCAACTATACCAGAGCATCCACCCAGCAGTATATCAGGCTGCCAAAGGACCTGCAATGAACCAGCAAAGCAGAAACCGAGGTCTCACTTCCTCTTTACGTTCATTCATCGATCCATTGATTCATTCATTCATTCAAATCAATTATTTCACCATGAGAGTCTCTCGTTCTCATTGGATCACCGCAGCTCTGGCAGCGACGGTGAACGCCGCCTCCCTTGACGATGTCTGCACCGATTCCTATGTGAAGACTGCATTGCCTGCGGATGGCACTTTCCAGGGTATCTCGATGATCCCCAGTTCCGTCTCGACCGAGACCCATTCCAACATCTCCATCAGCAGTGGGAACTTCTTCCCAGCCGCAACCATCAGCTATTGTGCAGTCACCTTCAACTACACACCCACACTGGGAGGAATGATCGGGTGGCTCTTACCTACTGGCTACCTGCCCCTGAAGACTTCAAGAACCGCTTCCTCACCACTGGTGGTGAGGTCTACGAGATCAACGAAGGCACGAGCACCTCCGGCTCCCTGCCCGGTGGTATCATGTACGGTGCGGCCGCTGGTCTCACTGACGGAGGCTTCAATGGGGAATCCTTCGACGATGTCTTCCTGCTATCCAACGGCACAGTCGATTGGCAGAACACCTTCATGTTTGGGTACCAGGGTATCCACGAGATGATGGAGATCGGTCGTGAGCTCAGCAAGAACTTCTATGACACCGGAGACGACAAGATCTACACGTACTATCAATCCTGCTCCGAGGGTGGGCGTGAGGGATGGTCTCAGGCCCAGCGTTATGACTACGACTACGATGGTATCATCGTCGGTGCTCCTGCTTTCCGCTTTGCGCAACAGCAGATTAACCACCTGGTGTCCAATGTTGTGGCGAAGACCTTGGACTACTACCCCCTCCTTGCGAGCTCGAACTTGTTGTCAACGCCACCATCGCCGCTTGCGATCCTCTTGATGGCCGATCCGACGGGGTCATCGGTCGCTCGGACCTGTGCAAACTGCACTTCAACATCAGCTCGTTGATCGGAACCCCATACTACTGTGCAGCTTCATCCGGCGGCAGCTCTCTTGGCCTTGGCTTTGGCAAGAGGCAGTCCATGTCCATGTTCACTCCGGCCCAGAATGGAACGGTCAGCGCCAAGGGCATCGCTGTCGCCCAGACCATCCTGGATGGCCTGAAGGACACTCAGGGCCGACAGGCCTATCTGTCCTACCAGCCCGGTGCCGACTTCGACGATGCCCAGACCACCTATGACTCGACCACGGGCCAATGGACCCTCTCCATTGACGGTAACGGCGGCGAGTTTGTGGAGAAATTCGTTAACCTGATCGACGCCTCCAGCATCGACTCTCTTGACAACGTCACCTACGATACTGTCCACGATTGGATGCAGGCTGGCTGGACCAGATACGAGGACACTCTCATGGCCAACAACCCAGACCTCACAAGCATCCAGCAGACCGGTGGCAAGATCCTGCACTTCCATGGTGAATCCGACCCCAGTGTCCCGACTGGTTCTTCGGTCCATTACTACGAGTCCGTCCGCCAGATCATGTACCCCAACAAGACCATCCACGAGGCCGCCGAGGCCAAGGGTGACTGGTACCGTCTCTACCTTGTCCCCGGTGCTGCCCACTGTGCCACCAACAGCGAACAGCCCAACGGACCGTTCCCCCAGACCAACATGGCCGTCATGATCGACTGGGTCGAGAACGGTGTTCTGCCTGTGACCCTGAATGCCACCGTTCTCCAGGGCGAGCTCGAGGGTGAAAAGCAGCAGATCTGCGCCTGGCCTCTGCGTCCTCTCTGGGCCAACAACGGCACCACCATGAACTGTGTCTTCGACCAGGCCTCCTACGAGACCTGGATCTACGACTTCGATGCCTACAAGCTGCCTTTGTACTAGACTCGTTTGGTCTTTTTGTCGGGCCTCGCTTCTTACTATGCGTCCCAGTCAACATACTTCAGCCCAGAATAACTATACTATTCGCTGCGACAGAACGCAAAGCCAGCTAGATACAGTTTTCATCTGTAAAGAACCAATCTCCATAGCCCAAGAATACTCTATCTAATACATATTATACATTGCTCTGCACAGAAGACCAACCCCGAAATCGTAAACCTAACTTAAGCAACCAACCTCCTCCCAGAGAGAAACACCTTACCTTCCTTACCACCTCTATTTTGCTTCACACATCATATATGTCTTCAGACCCCGAACCCAACTCAATTCCCAATAATCCCAGTAGTAAAATGAAGCTGAGTCATGAATCGGGCATCCATCCACATCATCCAGCGGTCAACCCCCCAGCCAATCCCGCCTCGTCCTGCAGGACACTTGGACTTCCGTTAAGTTCCCATGTGACACCTCCGTCCGGAGGGGCAGGCAATCAATCATCTGAACCTTCTCTCTTTCTCTCTCTCTTTCCTTCCTCCTAGGAGTCTTGCCCGTCGTCGCCCCACGGCCAGTCGATGACCTACACCCGGCTTATTGATGGAAGGGGCATGGGAACACAGTCATGTGAGTAGTTTTTTTTTTTTTTTTTTCTTATCGACATCCTGGCTGGAAATCGATGGATAAATTACATATTAATGAACTAACTAATTAACTCACCGTGTTGTTTGGACTAAACAGAACAGAACAGAACAGAACAGAACAGAACAGACAACAAAGACGCGACACACACACACACACTCACTCACTCATACACTCATACATACACTCATGTCGCAGCTGGAGTTCCTCCATGGAATAAATAGGATTTCGGCTTTGGAGCGAGCTCTCTTACGCTAGCTAAGCTTTGTTGACCAACAATTTCCCCGATTGGCATTGGCTGGGGGAGATATATTTGTAACGTCATCACGGGGGTGAGTGGCACTCCGAAGTCGGACTTGCGCGTCTTTGTGATTGAGATGCTTGCCTATGTTTTGGCTTGAAACAGGTACTTATTTATTGATATTTTTTTTGTTATTATTATTGAATAAGTTACGCGGATAGGGTCATTATGGATTGTTGATGAGCCCTTTTTGTCGATTGGCAAGGCAAATGGGGTATATAACAACAGAGGAGGAGAGCATTGATCTCCTGACGGACACGGACACGGTCAACGACGATTAGGGAGGGGAGCGACAAAATCGGTGGTGGACAGAATCGCGAGACGAGTTGATCCGTCACCGGGAGGATTGGACCAAGGATGAGCTACCAACTCTCGATCGAAGTATTCGGGACAGGAGAAGACCCGAACCATCGATCGCACTGGGGGTTCATGATCCATCGACCGCCCAACCGCACCGGCGACCTCCTCCATGTGAGAGTCCTCGATCTGGACAGACTGTGGTACCAATTCGAGGCCCGGTTGGGGACGGATTTGCTCACCATGCAGGCGGTGGGGATATGCAAGATAGCGGATCTGAATGCCCAACAGCGCCAGCGGGCCATTGAGGTCATCAAGAACGAGCCGGCTCCTCGAGATGGCCACCGCAAATGCCAGGACTGGGTGTTCAGTACCTTGATCGCGCTGGAGGTCGAGGAGCTTGTTCCCCCGGGCACTTCTGAGTTCTGGAAGGAGATGGTTGGGAGACCGGCTCGTGGAGTTGCCCGGGCTGTGGGGACAAATTGGACGTCGTTTGGACGTGTTTGATTTGATCAGCAATTGTTTGCTTTTCTTGCTTGCTTTCTTGCTTGGTTTGTCGCGCGAGGCTGTAGCGGTGAGGAAAGACGGGCAGACCAGACCAAACCAGACAAAAGCTGCGCCGCGCGCGCTAGGTCCGCAAACACTTACTGTAGGACGTGTATATACTTAGCTAGATGCACGTATATGCCATCATCTGATAATTGACTTCTTTCCAGAAGTCATACCCATCGGAGGGAAGAATGGACGTCGACAGCTCAATCCACTCCGGATCCAAAGCCGACCATCGCAGGCAAAAGTATTCCCTTTCAGACACACTATACCCTGCCGCCCCCCAGTCCACAATCCCGGTAATCACTCCATCTTGCACGAGGATGTTGGACGGATGCAAATCCCCGTGCGTCAGCACCATCATCTCCTCCCCTCCTCCCTCCTCTCCAGACCCAGACGCAAGAAGCCGATCCGCAAAACGCTCATCCCGCTTCGTCAATCGCCCACCAGGCCTGGAGTTCCTCAACGCCTGCACCATCCCCTCGTTGAACGCACTGCGTGACGCAAACGGGCCATATCGAGACCGAACATTCTCCCACGAATGCTGGAAGACGACATCCAGACACGGCCCACCGTCCACGGTACCATAAAACGGGCCCTGGATCTGTCGCCACCGCGCCACATAGTCACGCAATTGACACGAGAGCGACTCTTTCAGCGCCCGCGGCAGGCCGTCCCAGCAGTCATCCAGCTGGACGCCGGGCAATTTCTCCATGAGGATGAACCCGATCTCAGCAATCGAATAGGCATTGAGGACCCGCGGAACCGGGACGGAAGTCTGGTTGCGGACGAGGATCATCGCCTCGGCCTCGCCCATCTGGACCCGGTGTGCGGGACCGACTTTGAGGAGCGTGGAGGCGCTGAGTTCCAGTATATAGCAGCCATTGATGCGGTTGGGCGAGTAGTCCCTGGCGTTTAGAATGTCTTCTTTGGGGACTATCGGGGGGCGGGTTTGCGCCAGTGAGGGTGTGAATTGGATGCTGCTGCTATCTGTCGCGGTGTCGAGAATATGGCAGATCCGTTCCAGCAGATCGGCCCGTGGATGCTGCGGGGACAAGATGGTTGGAAAGGAGTCCGGCAAGATAATGATAATGATACGTAGGAGGGCTACAGGTGAGGGAAGGAGGGAGGAAGGGAGGGGGGGCGTGCGTGGAAACTTACTTCGCTCTCGGAGGCTGTCGGCGGAGAGGGTCCCGACATCTTGGTTCTCTCTCTGTCACACACACACACTCTCTCTCTCTCTCGCTCCCGGTGGTGAGACTTGAAGTCGGTCGATGGCCAGGGGGGCCCTACCCCATGGTTTGGGAGGGGGGGACGGGAAGTTCGAGGGCTGCGAGTGGGTTTGAACCGTGTTGGATGCCAGTCACAGAGAGTCAGGATGGGGGAGAGCCATCACGTGTGGTTCGTTGGTTTAAGGTGTGAAGGTGGCCGGCGGCGTCCGCGATAACCATCTTTTAGTATCTGGGACTAACCCAGATCCGATCCATCTGGCTCTAGTTTAAAAGCCAGTAGTGGGGTGGGGTGGGTGGTCAAAAACGAATGAAGGGAATCGAAAAATCGATCCCCAAAAAAATATAGGACAAATCAAGTCAGTCGCCAGGATTTGGCGCTGCTGGGAATCGAACCCAGGTCGAAACGGCGCTGCGGGAAAACCACAACGTTTCATGATGACCACTACACTACAGCACCTTGATTTGATGGTCGATCTTTTGGACTTCGGGGCCATAAGTGGTCATGCAAGGCTGCGATGCGTTCTGACGCCTGATCAGACCTACTTTATGGTCTGGTGATGCTCGGATTTGGTAAATCGAGTAGATGGGAAGACAGCACGGTCAATTTTCTCATTTTCTCTTCGGATTAGCATGGATTCTTTGGTTGCATAATTCCGTTCCGATTTTGCGATAAGGGATCTCGTCGGTGTGGACTCTGGATGCAAATGCTTCATTTTATGTTCTGGTTCTGGATAAGTCCACAGCTTAGCCTTGTGTGAAATCTGCTGGGTGGGCTGGAATTGCGATGTGGTATACTTGCTTTGTACGCGCTTCAAAGAATCTTGTTGGAGACCTGGGCTCTTTCCTGGAGAGAATAAAAACTTACGTATGGTACGAAGTAAACCAGCTTAAAAACGCAGAGAAAAATAGATCCCGATCCCTCTCTCTTGAGATCCCGCAAACCCAACAGCAGCACCATGCCCAATGTGTCGGGAGGAGGACCAACCAAACGAACCTACATCACGGTATAGCATCCACAACAAACCACCAAGTATCACTTTCCTATACTATAAGGGTTAGAAATCATACCCGTATCTAGTCTACCGGTATTTAGAGTCATCATCGAGGCATGTAGGACAAAAAACAGGGATCAGGTTGTCAGTGCCCCACTGGGAAATCATGGGTTTTATCGAGGCTGTGACTGAAACTGTTTGTCAGGAGAGACGTTAGCCATTGCTAACTTTGTTCCTCCCCAGTCCGTGTCCTCTCAGAAACGGAGCTGAAAGCTCCTGTCGAATATCATCATCGAGGATATTTGGGAAGGGGCAAAGGCGGGGGAGGGGCAGGGGAAACGCAGGGGAAATCAGGGCAATGGTTGGGCAAATGTGGGAAACCGGAAGAGGGGGGATGCCTGCACTACTGACTTCTTCCTGTGCAGCCTTCTCAGAAGACGGAACTTAGAAGCTCCAGTCGAATACCATCACAGAGTATATTCAGAGTAAAGTAAGTATAAAAGGGGGGAAGTGGAAGGAGGCCAGTAGTGCTAACCTCCCCCAATGCAGGCCCTCAGAAGACGGAGCTGGGAAGTTCCAGTCAAATATCATCACTGAGCCTGCGAGTGGCAGGGGGAAACGGACACTACTAACTTCTTCCGTGCAGCCTTCTCAGAAGACGGAGCTTAGAAGCTCCAGTCGAATATCATCATTGAGCCGATTCAAAAACAAGTTTATGGTAAAAACCCCCGGAGTAAAACCGGAAGGAGGCCAGTAGTGCTAACCTCCCCCGGTCCTCTCAGAAGACGGAGCTGAAAAGTTCCAGTCAAAAATCATCATCGAGGTTAGGAAGAAGCAAATGGGGGGGGATGGGAGAACAGAGGGAGGTCAGTGGTGCCAACCTCCCCCATGCAGCCTTCTCAGAAGACGGAACTTAGAAGCCCCAGTCAAATATCATCATTGAGCCGATTCAAAGCAGTATAAAAGTTTAAGAAGCAGTAAAAAAATAAAACGGAAGGATGCCAGCACCACTAACACCTCCCGGGGTAGACCCTCTCAGAGGACGATGCCAAAAGCTTCAGTCTATCTTTGTCATCACTGAAGGAACGGTCTTAGTCAAAGGACCTTGACCTTCCAGACTGCAGGCGTTGTCAGCTTGAGGTTATCCCGGTGATTCATGAGGTGTTTATTACCTAGCTGTTGGTCACCGAGTTGTCAGCTTGTGAGATTTCATCTAGATGGATCTGAGAATCGCGTAAACAGCTTACCTGGCCTTTCTCTAATCAACAGAGAATAGAAATGATTAGCGAGGGAGAAGTAGAGTCTCTGAAGACGAACAGTAGAGAGATAAAGGTAGGGGGTGGTCAAAGTGGTTGTTGGAGAGAAGAAAGAAGAAGACGGGGGGAGAAGGGCGGAGACGTGTTGGAAGTCAACAAAGCTGGGGCGAGGCTTAGCGAGGCGTGAGTGAATAGAGGCAGTGAATGGCTGGCCGGGGGCATCCAGATCGCAGCAGGCGGCTGGCTGCCTGGTAAGAAGACGGATAGGCTTAGATATACATGGCGAAATGCCGGGGTTGGGACTGTCCAATATGATATGATATTCAATAGTATTCCAGCACTCTGTACAATGGCGCTGCCGTGAGTCCTCCGGTCGTCGAGGAGCTACTTTGTCCGGCACAAGCCCAAGGACCTTCCCATAGCCAGACTATATAGTGTACTTATACATACTGACCAGCCGACGAGATCACTCCGCCGCAGAATAATCCGAGTAAATAACTACAGCGGCGGCTACAAGACTGGAAAAGACCCTGGGTTCAGATTCAGATTCAGATTCGAATGCATACAAGCTAGTCAATTCTGTCCTTTTCCCTCGTCGCTCTATGCTGAGTTACTTTTGTACACCGGAATCAAGGCATAACAACGCCATCCCGGTCAATTCATTGCATTCTTTAACCCCCGTCCCTTGTCCTAATCCAGCCAAATTGCATAAGAGATGTCCCAACCAAACCCAAAGAAGTAGTACAGGAAGTGGAAAGTATGCAAGGTCGACAAGAGCAAGAGATACGTGGAAACTGGAAGGTTTTGGGCAGACACCGAACCGAGGAAGGGAAAAAAGCCGGAGAGGAAAGAGGAAAGTTCTGGTAGGAAAACATGAGTAAAGAAGACATCGGCAAATGTCATAAACCGTAAAAAAATAAGCAACGCAACTAAAGAAGAAAAAAAAAAAAGAAATAAACGTTTTTTTTCCATTCAGTACATCATGAGCGCAACCCTGCAGCAAAGATCAACCAAAGATGTAAAACCAGCCAAGCTCTCATTGAGAGTAGAGATTACACACTTGAGTGATATAAGGGGGAAAGTGTTAACAGGTGAATATAAAGTAGAGATGTTTTCGATCCTGGGCTTGCCGTGCCCGAGATAAAAAAGAAGAGCCAATAGGAATTCCATCACCGGGATACATGTAGCGCCATCATCCTTTAGTGACCGTAGTTGCCTCCCCAGCCTCCACGTCCGGTGTTTCCATAGTAGTTAGCGAAGCCTGCGCCGCCGTAGTTACCATATCCAGTCGGCTGGTGGTGGGTCTGACTAGCCGCAGCCTGGTGACCGCCGAGGGCACCCAGTCCTCCACCATACTGGGGGTTTAGGTGGGGGTATCCACCGAACCCTTGCTGCTGGCCCTGCTGGCCCTGCAGCGGAGGAAGGCCAGTTTGGGCCTGAGGCTGACCAGGGGCACTGTTAGTCGCGGAGCCGGGTCGGTTGGCCTGGGCAAGCGAAGGGCTGGGTCCCGCAGCCTTAGGGGTGTCAAAGCTCTTGGTTTCCTCCGTAGTCACCGGGGGCTGCTGGGTAATCGACTGGTTTTGCCCAAAGCCGCCCTGGGAGCGACCGAAAACATCAGACATGCCTGTCGCGAAGGCGTTGGAGCCGGCCGCAGCCGACTGCTGGCTCTCAGATGGCTGGGCGGATCCGGTGCGGCCGTAGACCGAGTCACGGCCCGGGATGGCCTGGTTGAAAGTGGCCGCTGTCGCGGGCGACGACGAGTGGTCGTAGGAAAAGGCATGAGGCTGACCATACATGCCAGCCTTGCCGCCATACGGGCCATACTGGCTTCCATAGCCGTACTGAGTGCTGTGGGGCATGTAGTGGTCGTCGTATCTGCGAGCATCATCGTACATGGGGCGGTTCCTGCCGTACTGGTTCATCTGGCTCACGTACGATGCATAGTGGGGGTTGGAGTAGTACGGATATCCGTATTGGTAGCCATGAGCCCCTTGGCCAGGCATGTGCTGCGCCGTAGGGGTCTGAGTAGCGCCGGGAAGAGTGGGGTTAGGAGTAGTGTGGCCACTGTTGGGAGCTTCAACGTGACCGTAGCGGCTAGGAGGTTGGGTGGTGGGGATGTGCGGTTGCACCTCGGCTCCTGAGACACCAAATCCTGCTCTCTGGGCAGCGACAGTGGCGTCCTGGGACTGACCGTAGGTACCGTAGTAGTTGTAGGGGAGGCGTTGGTCGACGGCGTAGAATGGGGAGAAATCGCTACCGGTCGTGACGGTAGGCTGGATGGGGGCTTGGTTGGCAAAAGGCTCTTGGATCTGAGGTTGAGGCTGCGTAACCTGCTGAGTGAAGGGGTCGTAGGGTTTGTGAGCGTCGGTGTAGCGGGAGAAATCATTGAAGGAGTTATCGGCGGCAGAGACCTGGGGAACGGGGGGAAGTCCAGGGGCCGGGCGAGAGGCCGCAGGGGTTTCCGTAGGCACCTGAGCCTGGGTGGAAGGAGGCAACGAGGCACGAGGAGCAACGGGGGAGTGTTGAGGGGGCTGAGCACGAGTCTCGGCGTCTTCTCTGTTCTCATCAATATCAACATCAGCGGCATCGCCATTCAAGCCCATGCTGCCAAATTGGACCGCAGCACGATCCACAGCATGATTTCCGGGCATGACCACGGCTTCCTGCTGCTCCATGACACGACGCTGGGTACCGGGAGTCCGCGTGCTCTGCTTGAAGGCACTGGTGGGGTAGGTTGCGGCCGTAGGGCGTGTGGGAGTTGCAGCCGCCGCAAGGTTGGTAGGGTCAAGAGCACTGCCCACGGTGCTGGCTGCGGTAGCGGTGGGAGCAGGGGGGGAAACATCGGGGATCTGGGCAAGGTTGTTCTTTGTCAAGTCATCCTTCGGAGCAGGGACATCGGCGGACGATGGGGTAGCCACCAGAGGTTCCTCGGACGGTTGAAGCTGAGGGATGACCGGCTCGGGAGCTTTTTCTGCAGGGACAGGGACAGGGACGGGAATGGGGACGGGAATGGGAGCCTGGGCGGGAGTAGGTGTCGGTTCAGCAGGCTTCTGCACCGCTACGGGCGCGGGAGCAGGCTTCTCGGCGGGGGGAGCAGGAGCAGGAGCAGGAGCAGGAGCGGCAGCAGGAGCGGGGGCAGGAACAGCTGGTTTCTTCTGAGGAGGCTGAGCAGGTTTGGCGAACAGGCTAGCCCAACCCTTCTTTGTTCCCTCCGGAATCACACTGCTCTTGAGAGCTTCCTTGGTGCTGTCTTTCGAGCCATCGGTAGGTTCTGCAGCTGCCGGCTCAGCATCGGCAATCTGTTCAATCTTTGTAGTTGTAGCAGCCTCGGGAACCGCTGCGGCTGGAGCTACAGTCTCCCCGGCAGTGGTAGCGACGGCCGGCTTTTCGATGCGAGTTCCATTGGTATGAGCACCGGCTCTACCGCCACGACCTCCGCGGCCACGGTCTCCACGAGCGCGACCACGACTCTCAAAACCACCGCGTCCACGGCCTCCTCGAATCGAAGGGGTGACTGGCTCGGCCGGGGTGCTCTGTACCTCCTTGGCCTTGGGGCGGGTGCGATCCGTAGTCTTCTTCTTTACCTCACCCCACTGAGCGACATTGCCTGTGTAGGTAGAAGCAGTGGTGTCAGTAGAGAGCCCGACGCCGATGAGCTGTCATTGGAACCGGGGAAGGGCCATACCTTCACTAATGCGATCAATTGCCTCCTCAAGGTCACCGTCCGCATCCTCCAGAGCAAAGACCAGGTCCTCGTCGGTCCAGTCAGGGAACAGCTCCTTCAGCATGGGCAGAGTGTCGGAGTATTTCTTCTTCATCTGGCCAATTTCTCCCTCCTCTTCGTATGCGGTGAGTGCGCCGTCTGAATTGTCTGCCTTTGTGGATCTGCTACCACCTCGACCACCTCTGGAGCTATAGCCGCCACGGCCACCGCGGGCAGATACTCTGCCACGGGAGGCAGCAGGCCTTGATTGAACTTCAGACATATCTGTTGATGGTATTTATGATTCTCCCGAATGGAGAAATAAGATGGAGGAATCGGAGAGGACCCAACGTGGACGAAGGGAGGAAAACAAGGTGCGGCTAGTGGGAAGAAAAAGCGGGTAAAAAGGTCGCAACTTAGTGTACGGTAGCAATGATGAGATGCAGCCTCACGAGCGAGGTCAGCACCAGAACCACTAAGGGCACACAAGGGCCGCCAGGATTTTGTTGGGAGGGGGAGGGAGGAGGTAAGAGACCGAAGATAAAGAGACGGGAAAAAGACAGAGAAGCTGGAGAACTCAAAAGAGGATAAAGGAAAAAAGGTGGTGGAATTATTAAAGGTTGAAGGGGGTGGAGGGAGCGAGGAGGTGCAGAAAGTTTAGGGAAAGACTTAGCAGATCGAGTTCATGAATGGATGGGGGCGTGCAATCCTCAGCGGCCAAGCAAGCAAGCGTGCTGGAAGGCGACTTTCGGTCGGTCGGTCGGTCGCGTTGGTTGCCCGGTCCCGTTTAGCGAGTGACTTTGCTGAGAGCGTGTTACCTGCGCTTTCTTACTTTACCTACAGCCTACAGTACCTACGGTACCTACCTTACTATTGGAACGATCCTACGTAAGTACGGAGTCCCCAAGAAGGACTGGAGTTCCCTCCCGTCGTTGTTCCCTACGCAGTCCTAAGGTACTAGTCCGTCCTCGAGTGACGGTACTACTTAACCTAGACGTAACTAACTAGTTACCGTGTGGGAAGGTTTCGTCATCCACTACTACTCCATACCTAGTACGGAGTACGTACAATCGACATACTTCCTCGTTGTTCTTCAGGATTCTTGCCGGGCGACCTTTAGTTGGCCCGCAGCCTGTAGTCTGCAGTTCTGCAGTAGTTAGTCGGTCCCCGGTAATCGTGTCCGTCGTCATACCAATTCCATTCCGCTCCTACATAGTAGTATGTAGTAATAAGGCCGATCGCGTGGTGAGATGGCCGCCGCCGCCGCCGCAGCCCTTGCTCACCGCCCGTCGATTCGGGCCACCCTCCTCCCGTGACTCCCTCTTTCCGGATCCCGTATCTCCCGGAGGGACGGGGAGACAAGTGACAAGTGAGAACTGTCGATCCAGACTCCAGAGTCCTTGCTCATTGCTCACCCACCTGTTTATTGCATCCCCAACGACATGAAGGGCGGACCAGCTTTCAAATGGGCTCCATTGCCCAAACTACATCATCCGTTACCCCGTTCCCCTCGTCAGTCTCAGGCGTTCTTGAATGCCCTCACGACCTCCTTCCGTCGTCAGCTCGATCGTGAATTCCCGACCAACGAATCGTCCGCCTCCGAACAAACAACCAATGTCTCCCGAGAACGCTTGCCAGAGAACCCAAACTCATCCGCTCATGCAGCGGACAAGCACCTTCGAAACATCTTGGACAACCCTCTTTTCCGAGTCGCCCGCCCGCAGTCCAACTGCCTGGGAGAGGCCAGCACAGAGAGACTTTTGAAAGAACCAACCGTGGTATTTGACGAAATGGTGGCCACAGGAAATGTCACACGCTCTCTTCTTCACAAATGCTTGACGTACCAGCTACATATCGCCACCGCTATGGGGGGTGATGTTCTGAAGGCCCTACGAGACTCCAAACTGGGTTCCAAGGTTGTTAACTGGTGGCTCGCATCTGATTCACATTCAAGGAAATTGCTTTTTCAACATTCCAGGTTGACTGAACCTTTGTCAAAATTCATGGTTGCGGAAGGCATGCAAGATACTGCCCTGGTGTGGTTGGGGATGCTTGCCAGGCAAAACGTTGGAGGCCACGACGGTCTTATAACAGAGTTCCAGCCACCCAAGTCAGCAGGTCTCCTTCTATCAAACTTTCTGGCTGCCGAGAACAAATACGGGGGTGGGTTAGCCTCTTCAATGCGTTACTATCTGCTGGCACGGGACGTATGTGTGTCGGAGGGCATAAGCCTTGACGACTCAATTGGGCGGAAGGTGTTCCTCCCCGCAGGTAATCATTTGCTTCGATGGATTAGAGAAGCAGATCCAAAGAACCGCAGCAAGATCTCTCTACATGACTATGAAGAATACACCAGATTGATGGAAACATCGTCTCCAAAGAGCTTGCTGGCATCGTCTGCGTATCTCTATCATCCTACACATCCTGACCCTAAACCATTCTTCGAGTTTGCGCGTGGGGCGAGTGATGTTGAGGTTTTATCATGGCCAAAAGCCAAGCGAGACCATCTTATGCAGACAGGCTACGATGCACTTCGTGTGCTGATGGACCAGGGGAATGACAAGAACGCCGCAATATTGGCGAGCGTCCTGCAACGGCACTTGCCGGATGACCTGAAAGGGACCCAAACCACACGCAAGAAGTTGGCGGAGGCAGAGACTTTGCATTTGCTTGATCAACTAGACCCAGCTTTCGCCTGATCCTAGTAGTTATCTTCTACATCGTTTGGGGTATATACTGCAAGGAATTTTGGCTTACCGCCCAGCTGCTACCAGGGGTAGACTGCCGGGTTTTGTTGCTTCTCGCGTCATAGATCTTGGCAGAAATGCATGGATCGATGGGCAAAGACTCGTCAGCCACGATCCATTTATTATTACCTAGCGAGCAGCAAGGTACCTCGATGGTCACACCAGTCACCAACACCCTCAATACTCCGCATCCAGCTCCACTCATGCCGCTAAGGGGGGTTTCTCCTCTTCTTGGCGGGCTTACCCCCCCGGGCGACTAGGGCTTATCTATATCCCTCGAACTGAGCATCGGAGCAATTCTTAGTGGCCTGTTTATTCCTCGATCTGGGACACGCGGACGCCCGAGAGGTGGACAACCGAGATTGAGTTCCCGCGTGAAACGGGTTAGCGCCTCTGGCCGTGCCTTAGTAAACGTCACCGCGCAACCTCACCTCTCGCTCTTCTCAGGCCTTCTACCCCCAACCACGTCCTCTCAGCGTCTTTTTTTTCACTAGTAGCCCTCCAATTCATCGCTGTATCAGGTCGCTTCTTGTTTGCGATCACAAGTTTGCAGAAATTTTCCGGTCTCCTTGATCACGCGACAAATTTTGCCGTCTATTGACTAGATTGCGTACTACTATGGCTTCTGAACTCAACGGCGGCTCCAACGCACCTGCACCCTCGGGTATGTCTAAACGTACTGAACTGTTGGCTCCTCTTGTTTTGTCATTTCCCTCCTAGTCGATTCCCAGATGATCCTCCGACCCAATGTTGACATCTCTGCTATTAGAACCCACCATTGGCGCCAGTGTCGATGTCAACAAGCCATCTACGGATGAGCCCCCCAAAGAACCAAATGGCGACAGTGTTCCAGCTAACTCTGACTTGGCAACTACATCCGCTGCGGAGAAAAAGCCTGCCACGGACGCAAAGGCCGTTGATGAAGCTAAACCTACCGAAGAGACTAAGTCTGACGAGCAAGCCCCTGCACCTGCGAGTGCTGGTCCCGAGGAATCTGCTACCGAAGACAAGACAGAACAGCCGGCTGTAGGCGACAAGCGAGAACACGGGTCAACTTCAGCCCCAGCGGATACGGATAAACCCGACGACCGAAACGCAACAGAGCCTACGTCCAAGAAGCAGAAACCCAATACAACTCGCACCGAAGCTAAAAACGGAGCATCGGCTTCTGTGGCCGCGAAGAGTGGTAGACCGGAACCAGCTACGAACGGAGATAAGAAGAAGGGTGGCCGCCCCAAGAAAGCGAAGGAGGCCGTCAAAAGGGACATTCCCACGGATGGGATCGGAAGCCGAACACGCAGTCGCACCAAGAGTACCTCTTAAATCTTTCAGCGCCCGCTTGGTGACATTGGAACATGGTCTTCGTTCGACGAGGTCCTTTCACGGTTGGCTAATGAAACACGGGAAGCTAGCTGTGGTAATGTTTTAGGCTAGGAGAAGTGGTAAACCTTTGGCCACGAGTGTATTGTTTTTTTCTTCGATATCAACGTAGGAATTAAACAGTTTGATAACCATCATGCGTGTATGCTGTACTTCGTACGGTCGATCGAGATCTGAAACCCAATCGCACATGTCTTAGGTGTCGGCCTTTGTAATCGCATGCGCGCCAACCGCCGACATCGGCCGGGGCGATGGCTGAGTCACACCCCCGGAACGGAACAACCAGCGCTACTCCCCCCCGCTATCACTAGAGGGGCAAGTCTGTGTCATAGGTCCAGCAGCGATAGCATTACTCTCCGGTTTAAGAGCCAAATTTTGGATCCTGAACACCTCCTCACTACATATCACGTCCAATTGACCCTCTACAACCATGGCTTCCAACAAGATCTGGCTGCGTGCCGAAACCAAGCCCGCCGAGGCTCGCTCTGCCTGTACGTATACCATGAAGTGTTAATGGATGTGGCATGGTCTCTCTTTGAGAGTCACCAGGGGTTCACCCACTGTCCCCTTTCTCCAATGGCTCTTCACACCTTCCACCTCACCGATTTTTGAAATGGGCCACTGATAGGGCATAGTGACGCCGACTACCTGCAAGGTGCTTATGGATGCCGGATACAAAGTGACCGTCGAGCGCTCGACCCAGCGGATCTTTGATGGTAAGGCCTTATTCTACACAGTTCAGGTCAATGTCTAATGGAACTGGCGCTGCTTAGATGAGGATTTCGCGAAGATCGGTGCGCCACTGGTGGAGGAAGGCTCCTGGGTGAAGGATGCCCCCAAGGATGCATACGTTCTCGGTCTCAAGGAGCTCCCTGAGGAGGACTTCCCTCTTGAACACGTTCACATTTCCTTTGCGCACTGCTACAAGCAGCAGGGTGGCTGGGAGAAGGTCCTCAGCCGGTGGCCTCGCGGCGGTGGCACTCTCCTCGATCTCGAGTTCCTCACTGATGATGTTGGTCGGAGAGTAGCTGGTGAGCGATGACGCTGCTCCTAGGATGTTAATGAAAGAAGCTAACCTATGTTATTTTTTAGCCTTTGGTTGGTCTGCGGGATATGCGGGTATGTGCACTTAGGAAATGGCTATCAATTCCGATCGATAATAACTCACGCTGTATAGGTTCCGCTTTGGCCGTCAAGAACTGGGCCTGGCAATTGACGCACCCCGAGGGTCAGGCTCTTCCCGGAGAGACCCCATATGCTAACCAGGATCTCCTGGTTGAGTCGGTCAAGGAGTCCATGGAGGCTGGCAAGAAGCAGTCTGGTCGCTCCCCCAAGGTTCTTGTTATTGGAGCTGTAAGTTGTTTGACCTCCCAGCTTCAAAGATTATATCTGACGATGTAACAGCTTGGTCGTTGCGGAAATGGCGCTGTGCAGCTGGCCAAGGATGTCGGTATCCCAGACTCCGACATCATCAAGTGGGATATTGAGGAGACTAAGAAGGGTCAGTTTCTACCTCTTTGCATCAAGCTTTCGTGCTTTACATTAACATATATTTCTAGGCGGTCCCTTCAGGGAAATCGTGGAAGACGTTGACATCCTTATCAACTGTATATATTTGACTTCCCGCATTCCCCCATTCGTTACTCCAGACACCCTTGCGTCTCCCATCCGTCGCCTGTCGGTCATCTGCGACGTGAGCGCTGATACGTAAGGCCCAACAACCCCCTAATCCTCTAAAGAGATCTAACTAACCACCGGGCCTCGCTTACAGGACAAACCCCAACAACCCTCTCCCTGTGTACAGTATCACCACTACCTTCGACAAGCCCACAGTGCCTGTCACGTTGTCCAGCGGAGGCCAGGTCGCTGGCCTGAGCGTGATCAGCATTGACCATCTACCATCTCTCCTACCCCGTGAGAGCTCTGAGATGTTCAGCCAGGCTCTGCTTCCCAGTCTGCTCCAGCTGAAGGACCGACAGAACGCGCGCGTCTGGAAGCAGGCCGAGGATCTCTTCAACGAGAAGGTCGCTACGCTGCCTTAAGCTTCTCCAGGCATATTTATATCCCTGTGAAGCCAACCTGTCTTCTGAAAAAAGAACTTTTGCGAATTATTTGGATACCTGATATGATGCTTTTCCTCGGAGGTGTGACGAATCGTTGGGTGTTAGCATGTTATGATATGAAACTACCGGAAACTAGGCCGTGTGAATAGAATAGAAACACGCAAAATGTGATGAATTAAGATCGTGGACCATGCATGTCTGCTGAACGCGGATCGGGGGATGCAGCTGGCCTGAGGCTGAGGCTCAGGCAACCCCCATGGCACCTGATGGCCAACAGTAGAAGAGTACGGCTAGTAGCACCCTGGAGAGCCAGAGCCCCTCTTTTCCCTCCCAGCACCCCCAGTTTACTCCCCCATTGCTTCGCGGAGGAGCTTTTCTGCTACTGCGCATGGCGCCCAACGTATCTAGACGCTAGCACGAGTGTCTGACTCCTTCAGCATATTCAGCGTCGCCACCCTACTATCCAGGAGGCAGCAAGGGATCTGCAGGCTGGATCTGTCTTCCAGGCTTTCAACCACTCCAAGCCCGCCAATATGCGGATCGCCGCACTACCCGGCTCACATTGGATCTGCCAATTACCAATCCTCAGGCTCCTGACTGGATGAACCTGGTAAAACTCAATAGAACGCTGTGGAGATCCTGAACCGCCCTGGGCGTGGAAAGCGCCGGACTGTCCCGTCAGTGCGTTGCGAGAACGACGGGCGCTCGGCGTTGAGGAACATCCGAGCATACCAAGAGAATGGCAGCAGCAGCAGCAGCACCTCCCCCTCCCGCCATTCGACACCAGCAGTCTGCCGTTGCGGCTATCGCGTTGGACACGATTGCCGGAACCTCTTGCGCTGGCATGTCCTGGAGTGGAATACTGACGCCTCTGACAGTCTGACTAGTACTCTCTTCCGGTAAGACCGCTGTCATTGGCGGCCCCCCTCCTGTCCACCTGAGGTTACCCCATGCCCGCTCCACATCCTCGGTTCTAGTTATGGGGGAATGACTGCTGACTCTTGTCCCGCTCCCAGTCGCCGAGAACTGAACGACTTCTCTTCCGGAAGCCTGCCCACATATGAGACTATCTAGGAGGAGCAAGGAAGATTCCGACCTGTGCTCGTCTTGGCGCTAGAGTTCTGTGTCCGCTCGAACTGTTCATCTTCATGGCACGCCTTTCAATGGAGCGACCTCAACTTTGACCTCAGCCACCTAGATTCCTCCCTATCTCGCATACCCCGGTCTCCCACTCGTCTTTATATTCCGGTGTTTATATATAAAGGTTGATGCAGGAAAAGTCGAGTACAGTCGCCGCGTACGCGGCGGGGGCGTCTCTTGCGGCTATCGCTCTATTCTATGTCTTCGGTCCCAACTACACCATCGACGGGGACGACTCAAACGATAGTATCCGCAAGAAGAACATCGTGGGCTTGTCCAACCCAGCCAACGACTGCTTCATCAACTCGGTCCTACAGGCGCTCGCAGGACTCGGGGATCTGCGCGTCTACTTGATACGAGAGCTGCATCGACGTGAACTAAACGGTCCCGAAATATACAATGTTCTTCTACCCCAAGATGAGATGCCACGTGGTGGTAATCCGGATAGGATAAGAGAGCTGCAGCAGGGAACAATCACGAGGGCCCTCAAGGAGATGTTGGATCGATTGAACGAGCGTCCGATCTACAAGAAAACGATCTCCGCGCGGCCTTTCATTCACGCACTTGAATATGCCTATCGAACGCGGATTAGTCGCAATCAACAGGACGCGCAGGAGTTCTTGCAGATTGTGGCGGAAAGGCTTTGCGACGAGTATCATGCTGGTGTTAAGGCCCGACAAAGAGCGAAGAACATGATAGAGCCATTCCCAGGCCTGGGGGCTGCAGAAGCCAGCGACGAAGTCACTCCTAAGAGTCCCACCGAAGTCGAGGTCCGGATTGACGATGGGTCTGAGAATGGCCTCCCGGCCATCATCGACAACAAGCTCAAAGAAATCGACCAAGAATACAGCTTTCCGTTCGAGGGCAAGCTCGAGTCTCAGATCGAGTGCTTATTCTGCCACTACCGGTATAAACCAAATCAAACTTCGTTCGTCAACCTGACACTGCAAGTACCCCAGAAGAGCTCTACCACCCTCAGCGCCTGCTTTGATGGTCTACTCAAAACCGAGTATATCGATGATTTCAAATGTGATAAATGCAGGTTGCAGCATGCCCTTGAAGTGAAGACTCAAGATGTACGCAAGGCCCGCACGAAAGAGGATGGAGAGCAATTGGAGACGGAAATTAAGCAGATCCAGGCCGCAATCGCTACGGATCCCGAGGGAGCTTTGGATGGTGTGATATTACCGCCGTCCGAACTCGCTCCCAAACGGAAGATTGCGCGGCATATGCGAATCACCGCATTTCCAAAGATTATCGCAATCCATCTCTCACGGTCAATCTTTGACCACAGTAGCTCTAGCAAAAATGCAGCCAAGGTGGCTTTCCCTGAACGGCTTCCCCTGGGTGGCATCTTAAGCCGGGAATGGTTCAGACTACTGGCGATTGTCTGCCATAAAGGCAGCCATCACAGCGGACACTACGAATCATTCCGCCGTAACCACCTCTATCCGCCATTTTCGACGCCAGATGCCTTTAGCTCGTACTCTCAGAGCCGCGTCGCCAGTGAAAACCCATCCCAAGCTCCTAGTCCCCAACTGAAAGCCCAAAATCCCTCGGACGTTGAGCCTTCTTCCCTCAGCATCTCGACGTCGAGTGCGTCTCCGACCCGCTCCTCCCAGCTTCAACCTCCCCCGTCGCCAACCCCTCGACCAACCTCGAGCCCGAGGGTCTCCTTCCAGAGCAGCCGCTCCAAGTCGTCGGTCTCCAAACAAAACCTGTCGCTCGTGTCCGACCCACACAGCCCGTCCACCGAGGGTGGACGCTGGAGCAAGTCCTTCTCACGGGCGTCCTTCACCAGTGACCGAAGCACACCAACCACCTCGGTTGAGATATCCAATGGCTCGGGGTCTCGACTTCGTCGCCGCCGCAAGCCGATCGATCGCTGGTGGCGGGTCTCCGACGAAAAGGTCAAGGAATGCAAAACCTCCGACGTTCTGGGGATGCAGCGTGAAGTCTATCTCTTGTTCTATGAACTGGAAAAGCCAACTCCCGGCGTGTAAACAGCCCTCACCTCTTTCAACACATATATGATGGCATAGAAAAAGGAAATACGGGAGGGGATTTTTGCATAGATGAGCAGTGTCAGGGTACATAGTACATATATCAGCGCTGAACCATGTAAGGAGCATTATTGCGCATGAATGACAGGATGCACAATCACGATAGAAACCTTATCAGACATTGCCATTCACATCATAGACGTATTGTTCTTCCCCTGGGGAGATCCCAGTAACCCTCGAGGCCCTTTGTTCCCAGTCATCCCGGGGTTGCGTGACTCCTGCCTGCCTCCTGCCTGCCTGCCTGCCTGGGCGAGTGGTCTGATGAGACATCTTCCAATCAGAACACCTGGGGTCTTAGTCAGAGACGGCCAGCGGGTCCCGCCCCAACACAGTCCCTGATTGGAGCGCACAATCACTCGAGTCCTTCCCTGGCCCTGCCTGGATACCGAACCCTCCATCGGGATACTTATTTATTATGATTCCAGTCTCTCGCCCTTCGCGCAAGTCCCCCTCCTCCCCCCGGATTTTACAATTACCTCACCCCCAGGGTCCCTTTTAATCGCCTGCATCACATACCGCACCCCCATCCATACCTGCTCTCCGTTTCTCAATTACCTCTCCCTCCTTTATCGACCTCACACAAATAAAACATTCCATTCGCACAATGCCTCCCAAACGTGCAGCGGCCACCACCGCCGCCACCACCAAGCGCAAACAGGACCCGGCCCCTGCCCCCACCAAGACCAAGACCAAGACTACTACTACTAAGACTGAGACCGCGAAGTCGCAACCAACGACGGCTCCCAAGTCTGCCGGCCGGAAACGCAAGGCTGCGGACTCGGTCGAGGAGACGTCAGGGGGCGTCAAAGAAGCGGCTACTGCTCCTGCGCCGCGGGTGACCAAGAAGCAGAAGGGTGAGTGGATTGTGTAACTTTTGAAGGCGGTGGGTGTTGAAAAAAGCGCCGTGCTAATTCGAGGATCTGGATGCAGATGCTCACGCGATTTTGAACTACGCTCCTAAGCAGAAACTCGACGTGTACGTCTTTGGAACGAACTGCTACGGTGAACTCGGTCTCGGTGACGCGACCAAGAAGTCGGAGATCCCTGGACCGGTTTTGAACCCCAAGCTCTCGGTAGAGGCGGCTGGTGTCGTTCAGCTCGCCATTGGAGGTGTTCATTCGGCGGCTCTTACGCACGATAACAAGATTCTTACTTGGGGTGTCAACGATGAGGGTACGCTGGGTAGAGATACGAAGGAGGAGCGCAAGGAAGTTGATCTTCCCAACGGCGATGCTAAGGAGGATGAGTCGGACTCGGACTCGGATGATGATGAGGTCGATCTTAACATGAAGGAGGCCACCCCGACGGCTATCGACTCTTCTCTCTTCCCCAAGGACACCGTTTTCACACAGCTCACGGCGACGGATAGTGCCACGTTCGCCCTCACCCAGGAGGGTCTGGTGTACGGCTGGGGAACATTCAGAGTGAGTTTTTCTTTCTTTCTTCTGATTTGAAGTCGTATCTCCTCTTGCTCACACCTCACAGGGCAGTAACGGTGTGATCGGTTTCTCGCCTACCTCAAAAATCCAACGCGAGCCGGTCCTGGTCCCCGGACTCGAGAAAGTGACACAGCTTGCTTCTGGCTCACAGCACGTCATGGCGCTGACTTCCAAGGGCACCGTTCTCAGCTGGGGTTGCGAGGAGCAGAACCAGCTTGGTCGGAGAATATCGGGCCGTCTGCATGGCAAGCTTGAGGGTCTCATCCCCGGACAGTGTGCGCTCCCGTCGGACGTTGTGAGCATCGGAACAGGCTCCTACCATTCGTTTGCCATCCGCAAGAACGGCCGCGTGCACGCTTGGGGCTCCAACAACTTCGGACAAACCGCCGTCCCCATGAGTGCCGGCCAAAGCGACGCCGTGGTGCTGTACCCGACTGAGGTCAGGTCGTTCCGCAAGCACGGCAAGATCGTCTCCATCACCGGTGGAAAGGACCACAGCGTGGCCGTCACCGAGAGTGGGAGCTGCCTGACCTGGGGACGTGTTGACAACAAGGCCCTTGGAATTCCTCTCGAGGAAATGCCCGCGGATGAGATTGTGCACGATGAGCATGACAGGCCTCGTATCCTGACGGTGCCTACTCCCCTTGTCGACATCAAAGATAAGGTTGTCTTCGCAGCCGCCTCCAGTGATCACTCCTTTGCCATCACCCAAGAAGGTCAAGCGTACAGCTGGGGCTTCAATGTTCAGCGCCAGGCGGGACACCGCGACGTGGATGAGGTTGAACGACCGACTCTCCTCCAGAACAAGCACGTCAACGAAAAGAAGCTTGTGGGTGCCGCGGCGGGTGGACAGTTCAGTATGCTCGTTGGAGAGCACTCACCGCAAGTCAACGGAACCGCATGATCTCCGCTAGTTAAAACCGCCTTTTGTAATAGTTCCGTGACCCACTCGAATTGATCTCTATGTATTATTATTTCTATGATGTGAGCAGCAGTTGACACTCCAATCAATGCAAGAAAGCGTTAGGCGTTCGCACTCCGGATAAAGTGGATCCTGGCTACCTAAGTAGCAGTCGAGAGACGAATCTCAATCTCGGCTGGTTGCTTCGACGAAAGTATGGTTACTGATTTCGTAGGACACGAGTAACCCTGGCGGGGGCAGATTTTGATCTCGACCTCCGATGAAGCATGGTGGCAGGCAACTGACAGGGCGTCGTACGAGGCTTGCAGGTGGAGCGTGTGGTCGAGGGTGATCCGGGTTTAGCTCCGGAATCCTACATGGTTGAGCACTTGAGCTTGCTGCTTGAGGGCATCCCCAACCTGGGGATGTCCAGGTCTCCACCCCCTTGTATTATTTTCAGATCAGCTGGACCGGGGAAGACAGTCTAGGCCGTGGCCGGCGGAAGGATAGCGAAGTGATTGGAATGTACATTAACCGGTCCGGAGGAAGGATCCCCGCTGCTTGCTCCGACGGGGATGAGGCACGAAAGAAACACGGAGGGAACAGGAGCCCAAGGGGTCCAGTAGCCGAAGTGGTGTCCAGCACAACCGGCTGCCCGCCACCAAGGCTGGGATGCAGTATTTACGCTCAGGCAGTCCCTGATGGGCCCCGAGACGCTGTCTGGCTCGCTGGGAACGCTGTATCCACCCTGCAGCTGCAAGCAGGCGAGTTGGCCACCGTCACCATCAGTGGCCATCCGTCGCCATCCAGTTGCTGGTCGGAGCGAAGGGAATGATGTCATGTGATGGGCGCGGGGATTCCCGGGAGGCCGCCGGCCTGAGGCCGCCAACGGCGTCATTGCGGGCTTCGGAGCGCGCATCGCAGCACCGGCAGAACCCCACCATTGGCAGCGGCCAGGCTGGAAGATGGAGGCATCATCGCCCGTAGCCTCGGACAGGAATTGTCCGGTCCGCTGGTTTCTGTAGACTTAAGATCCCCCCCTCAGTGCATGTTGAGGCCCTTTTTTTTGGTCCTTCTTCTGTCCCCCTCGCCAGCTCCCATCGTCATTGCTCCTCGTGGAACCCCTCCAAACTCCAGACCGGCCACTGATTTCATACTGAACACATCATTCCCCACCACCCGGTGAGTCCTTTCGAGCACCTCAGGCCCTCTGCCCCTCCATCCCCCCTCCTAGCGAGTCGCTGCCCCTCCCTGCCCGTGCCCCGTGCCCGTCTCTTCAATCTCCAGCTCCGTATTCGTCGCTCGGTAAAGCTCTTAGTCCTTTGCTGGCAGAATTTATTACTTGCGTCCCCTCGCTCCCCTTGATCATCTTTCCTCTCCTCTCCATCCACCACATATCCAATTACTCATCACTTCCCCTCCAGACCTACTTCCAACCACAGTCACAATGGGTGTCCTCGAGCAGCTCTCCCGCAAGTCCGGTGTCATCGTCGGCGATGACGTCCTCCGTCTCTTTGAGTACGCTCAGGAGAAGCAGTTTGCCATCCCCGCCATCGTAAGTTGCCCCTCAGCCCATCGAGGCATATGCCACTGCCCCCATCCCAAGGCAAACAGCTAATAGCTTCATTGGAATAGAACGTGACCTCCTCCTCCACCGTTGTCGCTTCCCTCGAGGCTGCTCGTGACCAGAACTGCCCCGTCGTTCTCCAGCTGTCCCAGGGTGGTGCTGCCTACTTCGCTGGCAAGGTATGTTCTCAACCCCCCACCCCCAGTGGGGATGCCCCCTCTCAAGAACAGACGTTGATATTCCGCTCCAGGGTGTCAGCAACGAGGGCCAGAAGGCCTCCATTGCCGGTGGTATCGCCGCTGCCCACTACATCCGCAGCATTGCCCCCGCCTACGGCATCCCCGTTGTCCTCCACACCGACCACTGCGCCAAGAAGCTCCTTCCCTGGCTCGATGGTCTGCTCGACGAGGATGAGCGCTACTTCAAGCTCCACGGCGAGCCCCTCTTCTCCAGCCACATGATCGACCTGTCCGAGGAGCCCGTCGACTACAACATCAACACCACCGCCGCTTACCTCAAGCGTGCTGCCCCCATGAAGCAGTGGCTCGAGATGGTATGTCTACCGCTGCCTTCGTATGCCAGGAACTCGAACTGACCGTGTTTAGGAAATCGGTATCACCGGTGGTGAGGAGGACGGTGTCAACAACGAGGACGTTGACAACAACTCCCTCTACACCCAGCCCGAGGACATCCTCGCCATCCACAACGCTCTCTCCGCCATCAGCCCCTACTTCTCCATTGCCGCTGGTTTCGGTAATGTGCACGGTGTCTACAAGCCCGGCAACGTCCGTCTCCACCCCGAGCTCCTCTCCAAGCACCAGGCCTACGTCAAGGAGCAGACTGCCTCCAAGAAGGACAAGCCCGTTTTCTTCGTCTTCCACGGTGGCTCTGGCTCCTCCAAGGCCGAATACAAGGAGGCCATCAGCTACGGTGTCGTCAAGGTCAACGTCGACACTGACATGCAGTTCGCCTACCTGTCCGGTGTCCGTGACTTCGTCCTCACCAAGAAGGACTACCTCATGAGCCACGTCGGCAACCCCGACGGCGAGGACAAGCCCAACAAGAAGTTCTTCGACCCCCGCGTCTGGGTTCGCGAGGGTGAGAAGACCATGAGCAAGCGTGTCCAGGAGGCCCTGGAGGACTTCAACACTGCTGGCCAGCTGTAAAAGGTCTTTTGACGTTTAACCTGATTTGATGTGTCTTCGGAATATGACGAAACCAGATACCAGTACATAAAATGACCAATCTAAGAACGGCAAAAATAAAATCTGTTTGACCGTAACCTGGAGCAATGATCGGGGGTGATTGGGCCTGTTTGGATTTGGATTTGAACGGAGTTGCGAGATGTGATGATGATGACGATGTGTATGTAGTAGTCTTGCGAACGAATTAAAATAATGTCTGCTGTATAGAGGATATGCACTGCATTTCGTAGGAGTTTCCCGCCGATTCCGTCATTTTCTAGCACCCCCAAGGCTTGTACATCTCGGTCGAACTGCCGAGCGATGACTTCATCGATCCGTAGCAGCGCCTAACGGCCCGAAGCTCCTCCCAATCTCTGCACAGCCAGTCTGCTCCATCCTATGCCGTGCTGGGGAGTATTAATAGAAGTGCTGATACGGATCTGCCAGCATGGCTATCATCATCATCATCATCATCATCATAATCATTATCATTATCGTCCACGGGTCCAACCAGTGAGATCGGACTCCTCCCGTTTGCACATCAGGGAGCCCGGCCCATCACTTACCTATACAGTATGTGCTTACCCGCTGCATAAGGTAATGCTTGCCCGATGTCTTTCCCTGTTACTACTACTACGTACTAGGTAGGGTCAGTGTGCGGTTGGCACTGACTCCCCTCGATGGATGAATCAGACCACAGGTGCCGTATAAGTCCATGGATGCCCCTCAGACCCTTGCCGCCTTCTTCCCCTTACGATCCTTCCAATATACGATGGGCCCTCACTATTGGCAATAGTGGTGTAAATAGCGGTGCAAGCCGCCGTACCCGGATCACGGGCGGCTTAGATAATCCCGAGATCAGATAGTCCCGCCCGGCCGCCCACCTCAGCCAGCCGAGATGGATCATGGGGCACTAGATACTGCAGTCAGTCAGTCTCTTCCACGACATGCACTGACTGTATTGACGATGGAGCATGCAATTGGAGCTTGGAGCATGAAAGTGTCCTCATTCCCCTCCATTAGACCCAAACGCCACATCACGCGTCAGCCACACGGGCTGCCGACAGGTATGGTTTGTTACGGTACTCGGGCAAGGTTCTCATGGAAGGTGGCCAATCACGGGCGGCGGTTGCCCCGTTTTTTAGCGACTCCACCGAGATGGTGTCTCAGACAGGCCGCGCTAGGCCCGACAAGATCAGAAGATGTTCCAGACTTGGCCTCAACAGCGGTTCTGGATTGGCCCACCAAAATAGCAGCCGCGCGTGAACCAACCAGAGCGAACATGTGGATCAGGGCTGCTTGTGTTTTTACTTTTTTCGCACTGGGTCTGTTTTTGAGGCGAAAGCACGACCGGGTGTCACTGGGACAGCAAGCGTGCGGGAAGAACGAGGCTGAATGTACGGAGTAGTATGGAGTTAGTATGCACGGAGGAGCCGGGTCTCAGGGAGGTATGGAGAGGGTTGGAGGAATGCCATATGGAGGAAGAAAGAGCAGGAGAGCAGATGGACGAGGCCTCCGTCAATAATGTTCTGGCCAATGGCGCCCGCGGCCTCCCCCCTCCATGGAGGCCGCCATTGGATGGCTGTCAGGCCTGATACGTACCTCCGGTACGTAAACCGACTAAAGTGTAAAGTCCATCGATCATTCCCAGAAGAAATGCATTGAGAAGAACCTTGTCAGTGTTTGTTCCAGACCCGCCGGCACCACCGAAACCCACTCCTCTCTCTCGGCTTCTCCATCATCATTCCTTTCGCTCCGTGCCCATCGGTTCTCTGTCGCGCCTCTCCGCTCTGTTTCACTTTCGTTGCCTTGCTTTCCTTCTCGGCGGCATTATTGTCTTTTCTCCTCCTCCTTCTCTCTCCCGCCTTCCCCTCTCCTCCTCCTCCTCCTCCTCCTCCTCCTCCTCCTCCTCC
>KZ825911.1:89889-127306 GCA_003184645.1 Aspergillus ellipticus CBS 707.79 | reverse complement strand
AAAAAAAAAAAAAAAAAAAAAAAAAAAAAAAAAAAAGACAACAACACAATCAACGCCTTCACAACCGCCCACCTCACCTGCGTGGGCGAACAATTCCTCACCGCCGCGTGGGAATCCTCCGCTTTTAACTCCTAGTACGGCCCCTCCCCTTACCCCCCCCTATAATATCCCCCAACCCCATCCCAAAAACCAGCACTAACAAAGAAAAAAAAAAAAAAAGTTACTACTACCAAAACAACCGCGCCTACGCCCTATCCTACTACGACGCCTACACCCTCTGCACCTTCCCCATCCACCACCCCGAATCCCCCTATTACCGCTGCCACTCCGGCGACCTCTACCAAGTCTTCGGCACGTACTTCATCTTCGACCAGCCGGTCCGCGTTGTGGCAGACATCGGCCATACCAACCTGCAGATGGATATGTGGGGGGCGTTTGTCCGGAGGGGGGATCCGAATCCTGATTTGGAGTATTTGCGGGTTCGGGGGTATACTTCCTCTCTTGGTGTGTTTGGTGGGGGGGTTGTTTGGCCGGAGTTTAGGGGTGATGGGTATGGGGATGGGGATGTGGCGATGTATATTGATTTTCCCCGGCCCGGGACGGGGGGGTTGCCGTGGGGGGAGGACGGGGGGAAGTGTGCGGTTGTGGGGGAACTTTATCATTTGCCGTAGTTTATTGTGTCTGGTTTGGGGGATGGGGGAAGGAAGGGGAGGGGTAAGGGACAGGTAGGGTTACGGGTATTAGGGATTGGATTGGGGGTTGAATGGATTTCATACGAGGAAGTGGGGTGAGATGGGAGGGGGAGGGAAGGAATCAGATATAGGGACGGGCAATTGGGGCTGAATGAGTGGGATGTCTAGATCATGGTGATGAGATACGATGCCAGGGTCAGTTTCAATCCACTATCGTGCGTCTAATTCAAACCAAATTAAATCAAGTTCTCTCGGCCTAATGGAGCCTGCTACAGCTGGGTAAGAAAGGTTCATCCCGTGCGTCTAACTCTTTGGTTTGTTAGGCAGTGAGTGGTGAGTGAGCAGGCATTTTGCATAGTATCTGGGATTGTTTGATCGTGGGCCGATCTATCCACCTACCTATATACATATCTATCTAGTATCATCCAGGCGATGGGGATCTGAGGATATCTTTCCAGCTCTACTCCACTGCACATACCCCATACTAGGTTGATTTGTTACCATTACTGCACGATGTTACTTCGGTTTACAGAATACAAGCTCACTCTACCCCTGCAAGGAACTACACCAATAACTACACGAAACAATCCTTACACCTACTCTACAGCAATGGAACCATCTTTTCCAACGCTCATTCGTTACTTACACGACACGCTGCTAAACAATCGCTGACTGAACGCTCCGGCTGCCATCGTCGGGACTGGAGGGGAGATATGGTAAGACATGAAAAGAAAGAGTATGAACTCAAGGAAATAACTGATTACACGAAGGAAATTAGGCATCGGGCTAGCAAAGCAGCTAAGCAAAAGAAACCAATCCGGGATACTGGTGGCTTCTTCGTAAGGCAAAATGGTATGGCGGGGACGGATGCAATAGGAGAGAACCAATAGATCACGCAATAGATGGATGAAATGCTCTTGATCTAGGCGCATGAGCATGTCTGGTACAGTCACGCTGATGCGATGCAATGCAATGCAATGCAATGCAATCAATCAATCAATCAATCAATCAGTCAGTCAGTCAGTCAGTCAGTCAATGCTCTATGCTGGTCGTTTAGGCCTGGTCCTCGATGGTGGCCTCCTTGAGCTCTTCGGACACGTCGGCCACGGCGTCGGTCTCCTGCTTCAGCTCGGCCTCCGCCGACACCTTGCCGTTCACGCCCGCGTTCTTGACGGCCGGCTTCTTGGCCGCGTCGGTGGCCCGGTCGCCGTTGGCAGCCGCGGTCTCTTCCGCCTCCAGGCGGTCGATCTCGTCCTGGGCCTTCTTGATGTTCTGTTTTTGTTAGCAGTGGTCACTGTATCGATCAGGGAAACTCACCTCCTCCGTCTTCGAGGCCTGGTTCTTCTTCCACTCGGTGATCTTGGCCGCAAGCTTCTCAATCACGGCAGGCACGTCCGACTGGTTCATGGGCGGGTCGATCTTCACCTTGGCAAAGTCCTCGATCACACCGACGTTCAGGTTGAACTTGGTCTCGGCGGGCGCGCTGGGGGCCGCGCCGTTAGCGCCCTTCTTGCCCTTCTTGCCCTTCTTGCCGCCAGTGCCGCTGAAGTACTCCTCCTCGCGGTCGTCCTTCTTGAGCACCTTCATGCCCTTGATGTTCGAGTCGTCGATGGTGCGGCCCACCTCGGCGCGGAAATTGGCGCCCTCGTCCTTCTTCTCGTCCAGACCCAGGGCGGCGAAGTCGTAGGCCGGGTTGAAGTGGCGGATCAGACCCTGGCCGGTGAGGATCTCGTCGGTGTAGGCCAGGCGAGAGGCCTCCTCCAGCTTCTTGTCGGCGACCTTCTTGCGCTTCTCGCGCTCGAAGGCATCGCGCTGGGCCTTCTGCTTCTCGCGGCGCACCTTCCAGGCCTCGTCCTCGTACTCCTTGTAGGCCTTGCGGCCCTTGTAGTAGGTGTCCTTGATCTCGCGGATGGCGGTCCACTTCTTCTGCTGCTCGCCGTGCAGCTTGGTGCGCTCGTCGCGGAGGGCGTTCAGGTTCTTGAACGCGCTGTCCTGGTCGGCCTTGATGGCGTCCAGCTCCTTCTGGATCTCGGTGTACTTGTCGCTGAGGGCCTTGGCCTCGGGGTTGTCGAGGGTCTTCTTGAGGGTGGCGATCTGGGTCTTCAGGTCGGTGATGACCTTCTGGGCCTCGTCCAAGCCGACGAAGTTCTTGCGCTGCTTGCGCAGGTTGGAGATGTCGGACAGGATCTTGCGCTCGTCGACGAGGCGCAGGGTGCCGGAGTCGACCTGCTTCTCGAGGCGGGCGATTTCGCGGTCCAGCTCCTCGACGTTCTTGAAAGACATGCGCGTGCGGGAGGTGTTCTGTTCCGCAATGCGAGCCTTGAGCGTGCCGTCCAGGGCATTGATCTTCTCCTGGGTGCTGGACCGGGAGGCCTTGAATCCCTGCTGCTTCTGGCGGATCGAGGACAGCTCAGCGCGGAGCTCCTGCTGTCTCTTGGCGACGGGCGAGTCCTGGTTGTTGGGCTTGGCGGTCTCGATCTTGGCCTTGACCTGGTTCTGGGGGGGGGGAGTTAGCGATGGCACATGAACAAAATGTCGCAATTGGGGGCAGTGGACATGGGACGAGGCCATTGGATGTGGAGCGACGATAATCCGGGCCAGGCTGACCACGGTCAGGCACATAAGGCCAGCGTCGACACAATCGAGGCAGCGCATCGCAACGGGCCCGTGAGCCCCCAATGCAGTCAGACAACCCTCACGTACCAGTTTTTCCTGAACGGCAGCATGCTCCTTCTCGGCCTGGGCGAGATCGGCCTTGAAGGCGTCCTCGTTGGGCTTGGTCGGTCTGGCCTTCTGCTCCGTGGCAGGAGCGGCTTGGGGATCGGCGGCCATGGTGAGTGGGGAGGGGAACGACAGAGGAGACAGTCGAGAGAGGGCGATTGAGCGAATCAACCGGGGGAAGCTCAGACGAGCGAGAAGGGGAGGGGGGGGGGAGAAAGCAGAAGGGGGGAGTGGAGGGGAATGATTGACGGTTTGTACTCTTTTCTCGGTCTGGCCTTTCCGGGCGGTCACCCGTCGGCGGCGCTTACTCGTTGGCGCCGTTAGCGCTGCCCGCCGATTTTTCGAGAACCGCTTTTCGCTCCATCACCGTTTCGTCCCTTCAGCTTCAGCTTCAGCTTCAGCTTCACCTCCCCCCCGCGCCGCTTTGTCCGCGATTCCGCTCTGCGCGCCGCGCCCCCAGCCATGGACGACGACTACGCCACCTCCTCGGTCGACGCCGACCGCGAGATGACCCGCCTCTGGCGCACATGGCGGACGGTCTTTGAGATGCTGCTGGACCGGGTGAGCTCGCCCTCTCTTCCTCCGCGATGTCCATGTCCTCCCAGCTAACCCCCGCAGGGCTACGAGGTCACCGAAGACGAAGTGCAGATGCCCCTGGCGGTATTCAAAGAGAAATACTCCGACCCTCTGGGCTACCCCGAGTGCGCCCCCCCCCCTCCTCTTCATTTTCGTCCAATCCCCCATCTAACACTGCTATTTCACCCAGCCGCAACAAAATGAAAATCAGCGCGCGCCCCACGGAAGCCATGCAAGCCAAGTACACGCCCCTGCCCTCCAAATCGAACCCGACCCCCCAGCCGGACTGCGGCACCATCTACGTGGAATTCTGCCCGGACGCGACGGCGGTCGGCACCAAGCAGGTGCGCACGTTCAACCACCTGGTCGACGAGAACAACTACCACACGGGCGTGTTCATCACGCAGACGCCCATCTCGCCGTCCGCCGTGCGGCTGCTGAGTAGCATGCCCGGCCGCATCTGCGAACACTTCCAGGAGCAGGATCTGCTGGTGAATATCACTCGGCACGAGCTGGTGCCGAAGCATGTGCTGCTGAGTCCGGACGAGAAGGCCAGATTGTTGGAGCGGTACCGCCTGAAGGAGTCGCAGTTGCCCAGAATACAGGTGTCGGATCCTGTGGCTAGGTATTTGGGACTGAGGAGGGGGCAGGTCGTCAAGATTATTCGGAGGTCTGAGACTGCGGGTCGGTATGCTAGTTATCGCTGGGTTATTTGATTGTCCCTGCTTGTGGTGTGCGTGGGGCGGGGATGGATGTGGATGCACGATACGGAGGGGATGGATGGATGGATGGATGGATGAATGGGAAGATTCGTTATCGGTCAGTCGGCGATTGGTCCGGTCATCCGGCTACCTACATGCCACCATATCTGACCGGTCACAATCTTCCGGACGACCTACGGGGAGGAAATGGACAAGACGGGGTGACGAAAGAAAAAAAAAAAAAACAGAAGGAAACCTTGTCCAATTACAGGCATCGGGCAGCATGGCGTAAGGGCGAAAAATCTGAAATAGTGTTTCTCAGGCGGGTTGTATGTACCTATCTACTTACTTATCTTAACTACTTATGGCTTTATGTTCTCATCCTACTACCTAGTACCTTTTGTTTATGTGTAGTGATCGGGTAACTAATAATTGTATGGGGGTGGAGTGGTTTGCTCTTTGGTTTAGGGCTATGATAACCTGCGCTGAGCTGAGCCAGGCTTAAGTGTAAGCGGTAAATTTCGGCTGTGATACATTCTCAAGTGGGATGAATGGATTGGATATTCCCTTCTTTTTCTTTTTTTATCTCGGGCTTACTTCAATGCAAATCTAGACTGGTCGGCCTAGAAATATATTCACTTTATTGTATGATTGATTGATTATGATATCTCATTACCTAATTAAAAAAAAAAAAAAAAAAAAAAAAAAAAAAAACACCCAGAACCCAAACCAAACCAAACCAAATCCAACAACCCCATCGCTAATAACCATACATATAGACATACATATCATGACATTCACATTTCCTCACCACATATCACACAACGACTTATTCTGGCATGTGGAGATGAATCGATCACCGCCTCGACAACAACCCTCCCACGTCCTGCAGCTCTACCTCATTCCCCTCGATGATCGGTGCAGAAACGTCCGCTTGGGAGCGGTATGATGGGACGGGAGAGTGTGGGGGGTCGCTGAAGTGGACGCTTGAGGTGCGGCGGCGGTTGGAGTGGGGGGTTGGGTGGGAGTGGGAGTGGGAGTGGGAGTGTAGGCCGCCAGGCCGGTGGGTTTGTGATCGTGATATTGTGGGTGTGGGAGCGGATGTAGATGTGGTGAGGGGACGGGCTGGGTCTGGGTCTGGAGGGAGTAGGCCACCGATGTCATGAAGGAGGGATCTGGTTCCTCCGGTGTAGCTGTGTCGGGTGTTATGGGGAGTGTGGTCTGGGTCTTGAGGGGGTTGAGGGAGAGGATGGGGATGGGAGGGGATCGGTTTGGATAACAGACTGTCGACATCGAAGATGGACAGCGAGCTCGGGGAAGAAGAAGCCAACAGCGTTGGGTCGGTGGACGTGCGGCGCGGGGATCCATTGGTCTCGATGTATTCGTGCGGACTGACTTTCGTCTCCAGACTGCCTGTCGTCGAGGTGCGGTCGTCGTCCATTCCGGCTCCAGCTCCAGATCCACGCTGACTGAACGACCAGTTCGGGTTCAGGGTACCGCTGCGGGCAGCCAGGGGATGGAACGGGACGGCGATAGGGGCGGGCCGCGGGGCGGCTTTCATGTCCGAGTAGCAGATCTCCGGGTCGAGACGCATGCCCAGGTCGGCGGCGAGGTCGGAGTCGCTGCCCCATTGGTGGTGGGTGATGGTCTGGCGGCGGACGGAGCTGTGGTCCATGCTTTCGCTGACGGAGGCGGAGCCCAGGTCTTTCTTGAACTTGACTTTCTTCACGCCCTTGTCGCGCACGAAGGAGCCGATGATCACGGCGTTGGACACGGCCGTGGCGGCCAGGATCTCGAGCGAGGCGACCAGCGAGCGGTATTGCTGCGAGCCGTCGTGCCAGATCACCGAGGGCACGCGGTAGCATGTGATGCCGACGAGGATGAGCGAGAGGGCGAACAGCACGACGAGCGAGACCTTGCGTTTCAGGGGCATGTGCGTCATGACGATGAGCGGGATCGGGAACGAGACCAGCAGCAGGTCGGTGATCACGTCGCAGGACCCCATCGTGATCAGGTTGGCGTAGCCCAGGCGGCAGCGAGGGCCCGGGTCTGGCACCACTTGCCAGTAGTGGTCGAAGGGCTGGCATTCGGCCAGGGTGGCGATGATGACGGCGATCAGGGTCGAGGCGAGGAAGTAGTAGAGGAATTTGAGGAAGATGCGGAGGGAGCGTCGCCAGATCTTGCCGGCGACGCGTTTGAGGAATTCGCAGACGGTGAATTTGGCTGTCCAGATGCTGTTGGGGTTAGGATTGGAGTGAGGTGGAAGGGAAGGGTGGTGGCGTACAAGATGGCATACAGGATCCGTGCAACGAGCACCAGCTTGCTTCCAATGACCCTGTGTCTGATACCTTCTGCTGTCAAGCCCTCTGTTTTGGTGTTGTTGGTGCCCCAGAGGAGGATGACGTGCACGCAGGCCATGCGGAGGAGTAGCGGGATCACGCTGGCCATCATGGCCTTGTCTTCGCGGAAGAAACGCTCGATGCGGACATAGCGACCACAAACCCGGACGATGATGATGGCTACCGAGAAGGCTGTCGCCCACCAGCTGACGAGTAGGGTGGGATTGCTCTGCAACTTGGTGCGGGCGTCTGGCGGAGTGGCGGAGAACAGCCCGCGGGGATCTAGCATCCAGTGTATACTCATGGCCGCTTGGACCGCCTCCGAAGAGGGGCCAGTGAGCGTGAGGTCGGGTCAGGAATCAGACAATCGACAGGATATTCAATGCAAAATGAGGCAGTAGAGATGCTAGGCGTGTCCTTTTTGCGGTTACATCATTCGCGATGAGGATCTGGAGCTGACGGGTACGTGCCCTAACTCGTATTTTGTGTGGGGAAGCCAGCGACCAGACTCCAGAGTTGGACTCGAGCAGCTGTGAGACAGACGGGTGGGGAGGGAGATCGGGAGGTGCCTTTGCACTTTGCACTTCCCAGTGATACCAGTGACAGTGACTGACAGCGGATGTTACTGCAACGGTGAACGTGGCAGGGCTGACGGCAGTGGCAACAGCAAAAGGAAGCATTCACAACAACACCAGACGGGGAAGCGGGTGAGCGAGTACATCAGCACCAACAACAACGCACACGGGAAGGCCAAGTACACTATACACCGCCGGTCTGACGTCGAAGCTCAGCGTGATTATTATATCAACCAGGTCCAGGTCCAGGTCCAGTCCCAGCCGCCAGTCGGTTCCGTCGCAGCTGTTTTCACAATCGGGGTGCGCCGCGGCAAACAGTGGGGTGGGGATAACACACACACAGGCACACACAGACCAGGAGGCCATCGTCCGCCCAACGGCGAACCATGTTATATTAAGGCCCGTCCATGGACCCGGTCAGGAGAAGGCCGGGGAGGAGGTAGCTAGTCTAGCTGCTAGGCTGGGCTGGCTAGCTGGACACTGGACAGGACAGGCTGCTGGGAACCGACGGAAGGGTCAAGGCGGCGGGCGATAACCATGGCCGGCGAGTGGAAGATAACACGGGAACGGTGGGCTCCGGATCATTGACCCTGGGGCCTGGTGCAGCGCCAGTGCATGCGAAATTACGGGGGGGGCCGGAGAGAAAAGGGAAAGATAACCTCGAGCCCGGGCCAGCCAGAGGCGGGCGATTGATAGAGCCCGGGCCAGAGCTAGGCCAATGCCATGGCCATGGCTAATGGCTGGTGCCTACTTCACTTCAATCGTCGATGGCGTTTATCCCCGCCAATGAATCGGATACGAAAGCCGGTGCTGTAAAAAGGCTCACGCGATGGCGGGCGATAGGGACGAAGGATGGGTTTGCCACATGATTTGCAGCTGACGCGAGGCTGGCCCGGTGGGAAGACGCTGTTCGGACGTCATCAGAGGGAGCAGGATGGGTGGATGCACTGGATGGGGCGATCCCCTGGCTGGTGGGAAGTGGGCGATCAGTCGATAAGCTCCTGATAGGGCATGGCTGCGGACATGGGATGTGCGCTGCTGCGTTAGCCAGGTTCAGCTGGACGTGGGACAGGCGGCGATAGACTGCGACGGTGGTAGAGGTAGAGAGTACGGCGTGGTACAAGGGACAAACTCTACGCAGTACATGCACGTTAAGCTGTCAGCCCTGACCCTGACCTGAACCTGAACTCCGCCGACTCCGGCCGATCACGGCCGTGCTTTCTCCTAATCCCCCAATCCCACTTCCCTCCACGTGGACAATGGATTCATCCTTCATCCTTCATCGTCATCCTTCGGCCATTTTCCTCCTCCCCTACCTACACAGTAAGTACATACTTCCCCTCCAGAAGATCCCGTCATACATACGCAGCACACATCCCCCCCGGCAAACATTTCTCCGATTCGTATTCCCCCTAGGTAGGAACACGCAAGTATCCGCCCGTAAAAAGCAACCTTATCTCCATCCGGCCTGACTCGCGGTCCTTGGCCGCGGCGCGGCGCCTCGTCCATGGATTGGATTGATTCTCTGCCAAGTAACTTTTGTGAATGGGATGGAGATAAGCCGTGCGGTCGGGGCCCGGGTTGGGGGATTGTACATGTCTGCAGTGTAGGTATCTGGATCTGTCGGGGTCGGTGTCCCGACCGCTCAATCCCGAGGATTTACCTGCCTATGATATGCGGGTGAAATGAGAGGGGTGTTCATTTGGGTACTAAGTACCTACCTAGGGGAGGGGAGGAGGGGGGGGGGTTGCTAGTATGGGTTGGGTCGGAAGTAAACAGTCTATCCTTGTCAGGGCCACCGTTAGAAAGAAAGGGGAGGTGATTCATGTTCGACTTTTATTATTTGGTCTGGTCTGGTCTGGTCTATGTCTAATTACCCATTACCCAGGGGGGTCAAAATGTACAATCAAAGCAAAGAGAAAATAAAAAGGTCCAGGCCAGTCTAGACTCGACCCTCAAAGATAAGCCGTGAGGCCTAAGGAGCTACTGGAAAAGGTCTAAACGGCCACCCCGGCCAGGATGGCGCCCAGCACCTCGCGCAGCTCCTGCAAGAAGCGAGTCACCTCGTGCTCCGTCCCCACGGTGATGCGCAGGCAGCCCTCGCAGCCGTGCTCCTTGCCGCGGAACCGCACCACCACGCCGCGCTTCTCGGCCATGGCCTCGTAGGTCGCCAGCGCGGTCGCGTTGCTGGGCTTGCCGGCCTGGTCGAGCAGCTCCACCAGCAGGAAGTTGGCTTCTTGGCCGCCCAGGAACCGTCCGATGCCCGGGATCTGGGGCAGCTCGCGCACCAGCCGGTCGCGCTGCGCGATGATCTGCTCGCGGTACTTGCGCATGACGGCCATGTTGGCCGGGGAGAGCGCCGCGGTGGCCAGCGCGCTGGTCGGGCTGGAGATGTTGTAGGGCGCCTTGAGGCTGTTGAGCAGGGTCGCGATCGGGGGGCTCGTGAACGCCACGCCCAACCGAATACCCGCCAGCCCGAACGCCTTGCTCAGCGTCTGCATCACCACCAGGTTCGGCCAGTCGTTGACCCATTCCGCCACACTCGAGCCCTCCGGCGCGAAGTCGATGTACGCCTCGTCCACGATCACCACGCCGTTCCACGTCGGGTGCTCCAGCACCTTCTGGATGTCGGATTTCTTGATCAGCCCCGCCGTCGGGTTGCCCGGCGAGCAGATGTACGCCATCTTGATGGACGGGTCGGCCGACAGCGCCGCGTTGATCTTCTCCGGCTGCAGCTGGAACCCGTTCTCCACGTCCAGCGGCACCTTCACGATCTCAATGTCGTTCACCTGTGCGCTGACCCCGTACATGCCGTACGTGGGCGGGCAGGTGAGGATCTTGTCCTTGCCGGGGGCGCAGAAGCATCGCAGCAGCGCGTCGATGGCCTCGTCGGATCCGACGCCGCAGAACAGGTTCTCTGGCCCGAGGACCTTCTGGGTGTGGTGGTGGGTGTTGCGCAGTTGGCAGAATAGCTTCTTCAGCTCGACCTGGTGGCTTGATTGCGGTGTTTGTTAGTCTGGCGATGCAATTGAGGGACGGGAATGCACAATTGAATGGTGTGGTCCATTGTTGTAGCGTGGAGGGGAGGAAACTGCGCGACACTTACGGATCCGGATACCGGTTCAGACCCAAGAGATCAATCTCGGGCTTGGAAGCCCCCGTCGACGACCCCGTCACGGTCGACTCCTGCAGCGCTCCCTCGGCGTTCAGGGCCAGACCCGGCCCGTAGGCGTTCTCGTTGGCGTCGAGCAGAATGTTCGTCCCGTCATCTTTGTAGTCACTGACTCATTAGTCCTTCGTCACAGTCGGGGAGACGCCGGGGCAGACACACTCTCGGGCGCAACGGTAAGGCTGCAGTTTGAGGATGTTGGGGCGCGCGCATGTGGCGAGGTTGAAGGGGGAGGGTTGTGAGGCCATTTTGGCGGATTGTGATGCTCGAGAGGAATTGGGGAACGGAGAGAAAGAGTGGTGGGGAAGAGGCCGGTGGGTGGCGGGGAAGTCGGCGGCGAAACCGGTGTCGGCGGGAGTGGCAGTCAGTACTCAGTAGTACTAACTAACTACTAGTGAGTGGCTCACGTATACGCCGGATGTGGTGGGCGCGGGAGGTGTTATAATACAGTACAGTGGTTTCATTCGGTCTAATCATGCTCTGTCCTTCTATATACGACCTGTGTCCTTTTTGGATGCTCGAGGACTCCCAGTAAACTTAAACTACATAACTACACATCTTACCAATGCCGACAAATGAACAACGCCTCAATATGCCTTCAGACAGATGTCTATCGCCCGTGCCATCAGGGTGGTCGGGCTAACATGCTTCACTCGTAACGGAACGTTCAATCTCACTCTCTCTTCCTACTCCTGCTTGGGGCCCTGGGGATCTTTGGCGGGAGGTGCGTCGGAAGTAGTACTGGCCTTTTGGCCTGACTTTCTGTACTTGTCCTGCTTTTCCCGGAGGTAGCGCCAGGTCCGGCTGACCCCCGAGGTGACTAGGCCCTTGGCCGATTGGATCGTGCTCGGCCAGCGGATGGTTTTGGTGATCGAGGCCTGCACCTCGGTCGGGAGGCTCTTGTCATCGGCAATGCGCTGCTCGAACGGACCTCCCTGTCTCCGACGTACTTGATCGGCGTCGGCATCGCTGCTCTCCTTCATCATCTTGTTGAATTCCGCCCGTGGGATCTGGTAGCGCGTTTGGTACTGGAAGTAGAGCTTCTCGCGGAACGACGCGGGGAGACGGCGGACCATGTTGCCGCGCTTCACGGGGTCCATGTCCTGCGTGAGCCGCACATTCGCGTCCGGGTCGTCGATCCAATCGCCCTCCGCACACCGCTGGTCGTTGAACGTGACGTTGGGGAGGTTCTCGATCAGTGGGGCGTACAATCGCCGGAAGTTCGCCATCTGCGACGAAACAATGTTGTTCACCTTGCGAGGGTCCTCCGCCGGCAGCGCCATGCGAATGTCGCCCATGTAGCTGATCCCCGCAATTGTGCTGTACAGTTGGAACTCGGTGAACTCGGCCGGCAGCAACAGGAGGGCGACTCGGACGGCAGAAAGCAGGTTTATTTGGTTCGCCAGTCGCACACTCGGGTGGTCGCGCAAGATCTTGACCGGCTTTTGTAGCCGTCCAGCAAGATACAAGGTGTCCCATTGGCTGAGATCCCGGCACAGTGTGTCCAGGTTCACAACCCCATACTTGATGAGGGTGCCGTTCACGGTGATGTAGGGGTTGAAGTAAACACCGGCGCCGAATCGATCCTGCACCTGGGACACCATGTAAGAACCCGTGGAGCCCAGCCCGGAGTAATGGTCGCGGTGTTGACCCAGGTTGAGGGAGTGCCAGTGCTGCGAATACGACACTCCGAAGATGAAATCGATCATCTTCCCTTGGCCTGACTGCATGTTCTTGATCGCCGCCGGGGCCGATGGGTGGCACTGGCTGGAGCCCGGCGCACTGCCGGTCTGCTGGAAGACCCCCGATCCGTACGCGAAGGCATACCGAATCGGAGCCCGGAACTGCCAGAGGATTTGACGCAAGGCTTCCTTAAACTCCTGGTTTATGATCATGTGCTGGTTGACGCCAAAGTCCTTGGAAGGGAGCTCCGAAAAGGCGGAGATGGAAAGGTTTGGATTCTCATCCCAGTCGCTGGGGGGCTCCGACCGCTGTGACGAGGTCGAGAATGGTGCCGACGACGAGGGTAGCAGAACTCCACGGTCCGTGGCCGTGTACTGTGAGTTTAGGGTGCTGTGGGAGGGCGTCCGGCTCGGGTGCGACGAGGTGCCATTGGAAGAGGATAAGGAGAAGCAGGGGTCGGTGGAAAAGGTGCGGAGAGAGGCCGGGGGTTGCGGGAAAGGCGGATTGATCGAGCGCAGGCGCAAGTAGCCCGAGTTGGTGTTCAGAAGGAAAGTCTGGCAAGGGATGCGTTAGTCTCCGACGGCGATGCCCTCCAGGGCTCAGGAGTCCGGCGCTTCTTACAGTAGCTTGGCGCATGGTCGCGATTCCACGGAGGGGAACGAAGGTGGTGCACAGCGAGGGCTGTAATTGTGGACGGATTCAAAAAGCATCTGAAAAGGACAACTTCACACCATGGTTTGCAGGCAGGGATGGGTCTGAGTAGAGAGGGGGGATGGTCGGAGGGGATCGACCTGGAGGGAGAGCAACGACGACAACAACAACAAGAGACTCGTTTGTAATGATGAAGGCGAGACTGACGTACTGGGCTCGGCAGTGATCTCGGCCTCAGCGATGGGCCCGGATGAGGAAAGGCCCGGCCGTCCCTCTCCTACTACGGAGTACTGTAAGAGGAGTACGTACCCTACCGCCTACGGAGTACACGCTACACTACTCCGTACTCCGTACCGCCTACACACCACGGAGCACAGCCAAGCCACGTCACGTGGCCCCGTTCCTCCGCGGCGCGTTCCGGCGACCCAAACAAGGCCGTAAACAGAGGCGGGCGCATGCCGGATCTTGCTGCACTCCCCAATTCCCCGATGCCGATGCCCTCGTCGCCCTCGTCGCCCTTTCACATCCCAATGCTTTGATTTCTCACCACCCATGATTCACAGAATGGAGACATTCGCCGCCCGTCTGGCCAGCTTCGACCGGGTGCTGTATCCCGACAAGCGCAGGTCATCCAGCGCGCCCGCCAACCCAGTCGCTTGGCCGCACAGTCGACCCTCTCCTGCTGAGGTACGGAACTGCCCTCCGCATGCTGGTAAACAATCTGTATTGACCTGAATCTTGCCCACATAGCTGGCGCACGCAGGCTTCTTCTACAATCCCTACGCAACGAACCCCGACAACACAACATGCTTCCTCTGCCAGCGAGCGCTGGATGGGTGGGAGGAGGACGACAACCCGATCACTGAGCATCTGAAGCACACTAAGGACTGCGGCTGGGCCATCATGATGGATATCCAGCAGCACAGCTCCAACCCCGCCGAGATTGAAGACCCGACAGGCGAGTGGATCGCGCAGGCAAGACAGGCCACGTTCGGTGAATCTTGGCCGCATGACGGAAAGCGAGGCTGGGTGTGCCAGTCCGAAAAGGTAGGAGATCACTGGTCTGCGCCATGCGGGCATTCTGGGTTTGGGTTCTAATCTTCCGATGCAATGCAGATGGTCGAAGGTGGTTGGTATTTCTGTCCCAATGAAGAAAGCAACGACTTGGCTACTTGCCCTTATTGCAAACTGTCCCTGGATGGATGGGAGCCCAAGGATGATCCATTGTGAGTTGTGTCGCTCCTTCCCTGTGTGCCATCGCTGACCGGCTCAGTGATGAGCATTACCGACGCTCGTCGGATTGTTCTTTCTTCTTCTTTGCCAAGCCTGCTGGCAAGAAGGGGAAGGGCTCGCGATCCAAGAAGGCCCGCGTCTCCAAGGTGTCCCGTCTCTCGACTCAATCGACTGTATCGGAAGCGCCAGTGCCCGAGCTCGACGACATGGTAGACCAGAGTGCGCTGTCTCAGTCAACTACCAAAACGAAGTCATCGAAAAAGTCATCCAAGTCCAAGTCCAAGGGATCGAAATCGAAGAAAGAGGAGCCTGTGGATACCGCCAGTCAAATGGATATTGACACCGATGTTCAACCCGAGCCGACAAAAGCAAAACGGACAAGGGGGAAGAAGAGGACAAGTGACGAAGTGCAGAGAGATGACGCAGAGCTCGTCGATGAGCCTGTGGAAAAGTTGGAACCGCGTGCAAAGAAGAAGTCGAAAAAGTCGCATGACAGCACCCAAGAGCACGATAGCTACTTAGAGGCCGCCAAGGAAGATGAGCCGATGGAGGAGGCTCCCCCCGAGGAGAAACCTAAGAAAAGCCGTGGCACATCCAAGAAGAAGACTACCTCCAAGAGCCGGAAGATATCGACAGAATCGACCACGTCGAAGGCCCCTTCAGCATCGGAAGTCCCCGCTCATTCCGAACTTGAGACCGCAGTCGAGGCCGACCTCGATCTCGATCAACCAGAAGTCGAGGAGCCAATTGAGGCGCCTCCGCCTAAACTCAAGAAGTCGAAGTCTAAGAAGAAGGCAAAGGCGGCCCCGGAACCACCGAACGATATCACAGAGCACAGTACAGAAGCCGAACCGCAAATAGAGGCGACACAAGAGCCCGAACACCTCCCGGAACCGGAGCCCCCAGTTGAAGAGGAGCAGACAAGACGCATGGGCAAGCGACAGAGCGCCAGAGTTTCTGAGAAGGACGCTAGATCTTCCGAGAAGAGACCCAGAATTTCAGAGGAGAAACCTAAAACTTCCAAGGGAAAACCTCGAGCTTCCGAGGAAGAACCTCGAGCTTCCGCGCAGAGGGCTAGAGCTTCTGAGCAGAGCTCTCAGCAGTCACCTCGAGAGTCCCCCGAACCCGTCGCACGGCCAGAACGTGAGTCTAAGGCTAAGGAGGTGGTACAGCACCATGAGTCATTCGTCTCTGTGGAGATTCCAGCCCCGGTATCAAAGCCTAAAGCCGATGTGGATCAAACTGATAAGGATGCCAAAAAGATGGTGAAGAGAAAGGCTTCGTCAGAGAAGCAGCGGAAGTCCAAACAGGCAGATCAAGAGGACGAGGAAGAGGAACAGGAAGAGGTGGTGGTCAGCCCAGAAGAGCAGGCTAGCACCAAGATCGAGGCAGCGAGCAGTCCCAAGGACGAAGAGCCTGAAAGTCCGCAAGTTGAACGGGAGAAGACCCAAGAGCAGACGCCTGAGCCACAGTCTGCTCGACGCAGGTCGTCCAGGGTGCCTCCGAAGACGGCGGAGAGATACAGTGACATTCCGAAGGAGAAGCAATTTGCGAAATCACTGGCAGACACCCGGAACTCTCAGGCCAGTGCCGTGCTGGACGATGACAGCCAGCCTGATGAGGAACCGGAGGCTGCTCCTGTGTCTCCTCTCCCCTCCCCCTCGAAGAGCACTTCTCTGTCGCCACAGTCCTCCGACGCCGAAAACCAGCCACCGTCCTTGAAGCCTACTTTCAAGCCGTCTGTTTCCCGGCCACAATTCTCGTCACCTTCCAAGGCCGTTCGGATTCCCCTTGTCACCAGCACGCCCTCGCCGTCGAAGCGAGGACCGAATACGGGTTCCTTGAACACATCCCACCCATGGACTCCCATCGATATTGACGGCGTTGTCGTGGCCGGGGCCAGCGACAAGGAAAACATCGACTTCAACACCATCCTCAGCAGTGCGAAGGCTGACTTGACGAGCCCGGAGAAGAAGATGAGCGTTGAGGAGTGGATCCAGTGGAATGCAAAGAACGGCGAAGAGAAGCTCAAGCGAGAGTGCGAGCGACTGGTCAGCCAGTTTGAGAGGGAGGGCGCCCGAGCCATGCGCGTCTTGGAGGGCATTGAGTGTATAGATTGAGTTGGTCATGCGAGTTTATTGTTGGGCGTCTGCGGGGCGGGTAATGGGCATTGGATAGGTCTTGGTTTTCATCTCGTTTTCGTGGTACAATATCTTCGCAGCAATCTCACTCGCTAACAGTGCGATCGGTATATGCATATTTTATTCTGATGTGACAATGAAATTTTACATTCGCTTGACTAGGACCAAACATCGGTCAGACCAATCCGAAGAACCTAACGCCATGGGTATACTGCAGCTGCCATCATGAACCATATCCCTGTCCCCAACACTTGATTATGCAATGATTCCCAGCCGTCCCTCCCAGCCATCATCCTCCTGCTTGATCCCCTCGCCGCCTTTGCGACGCTTCTCGTTTCTCTTTCTCCGCTTCTCCTCCCTCTCCTTGGCCTCCACCTCTTCCCTCTCCTTCAGTCTCTCGCCCAAATCCAACTGCCAGGCCCGTCGCTCCTCCTCCTCCCGGACCCTCTTCCGATGAGCCAGCATGCGTAGCCGCTGGCGCACATCCTCGACATTCGCCCTCGTAACCTCCCCACTCTGCCCCGTCGCAATCAAATGCTGCTTGCTGTTGAGATGCTCCACGAGCTGCAAGTTATCCTTGAAGGTCAGATCACAGTCCGAGCAATAGAACCCCGCGCCCTTGCCCCTCTTCCCGACCGCATTTCCCGACGTGACGATCGTCGTCTTTCCCACCATCGACGCGACATCGAGTCGCGACGAGCGCGACGTGGTCGCCTCCAGCGTGCTGTAATCCACCGGCGCATGCCATTTCTTGCCGAGCAGCTTGGCCTCATACCGCGCCTTGGACTCCTCTTTCCGCTTGGCTTCCTCGTCCGCCGCCTTCTTGGCGTATTCTTCGCGGTCCCATTGCTTGCGGAAGGCTGTGTCGGAGGAGGGCGCGCCGTAGGCGGAGTCTTTGTTGCTCATGGTTTTTTTTTTTGTGGGCCCCGGGGAGGGCTGTGGGGTGTGGTATAGGTTTTGGTTTGGGTTGTCGTCGGGATTAACGTTTCGGAGAGAGATGAGTGTGTTAGAGAGGTATGAGAGGGGACGGTGGTAAGGAAGTATGGAGGTGCTGTCAAGCCGGAGGCGAAAAGCAGTGGTCGTCCTGGAAACAGCAGGCGGTGGCGAGGGCGGAGCTGATCTGCAAGGTCGACTCCGGCAGGTCGCTTATCGTGCCGCCCGCCCGGCCGCCATAATAACACCCAAGCCCACCTCCGTCTTCAGTACTATTCACTAGTATCTGCAGCTGTTAATACTTAGATCGTCTGTTCTTGTATCTCTGGCCTCGACTGCTGGCAGCTGCTCATTGTCTCAAGCAACTTACTTACTATTTTTGGATCCGGTCGATGGACTCGTCCCCCGATCTGGCAGGGCAGCCGGCCTCCGTCCGGGTACCACTGGCTTCCTTTGTCTACTTGAGTCTAGATCAGCTAGCTCATCGCCTCGCTCAGCCTCGTGCCTGAAACATCGCGGTCGCCTAGTCTCGTGTTGGCTGCGGCTGGCTATTTTCGGTGTCTAGGCAACAATTGAGTTCAGCGCTGGAGTCACGGGGCGATTGAGTGTTGCTGTGTAGTCGGCAATATATCGCTTTCATCGTTGCTGTCATCTTTGATGGACATTTTGCTCTACATCATCTATTTGTTCTGATATTCTGCTACTCTCTACCACCAGGAACCATAATGGAGTCCCCTTCTTCGCCAAAAGAGATCTCGGGAACACAGAAGGAGACCATGGAAATACAAAAGGAATCCCCAGAAACACTCTCGCCCAACCTGATGGACCTCCCCACCGAATTGCACTTACACATATCCACATTCCTCACATACCCCGACGCACTAGCGCTGAAGCACACCTGCCGGCACTTTTACTCTCTTGTCTACACCGGCGTGCACCTGAAAGTTGACTGGTTCGTGGAGCGCTTCGAGCGCAAACTCGAGTGTCCGATGGAGAAATGCTCGTTCCGCACGGACGAGGCGTTCTGCAATAAGCGGATCCGCGGCATTATGGAACGCAGGCGACGGCATCTAGAGTGCGGGCAGTTTCCCGGTGGGTGCTTGGTCATTGAGGGGAGGACGTGTCAGAAGGATCTTGTGCCGGTTTGGTTCAAGAAACAGGGACGGTTGGAGATGGTGAGGGCTGTGGGGAAGGAAGGTTTGTGTCTGCTTTTTTTATAAGATAACTAGGGGGAGGGCTATGGGTTTTGGGAGGATTATGGGCTGACTGGCTGCAGCTTTGATCTATGGGCTGATCTTTCTTTTTGTTAACTTGGCTTGGAGATTCATTGCAAGGTGGGCTTTCGCGTGTCTGTGTTTCTTGTTGGGGATACTGACTGTAGCAGACTGCTTCAACGTGAGGTTTTGATGATATGATTGTCGATATCATAATCGTTTTCTGTTGATATGGTTGGCCTCGTCTCGGTTCACGTTTGGGTTATTTCCAGCGTCTACGTACGAAGGGCAGCTGGCTGCTCTGTACAACTCGGTTCATCGGCTCTTTTCACTGGTCACGGCCAGGGTCATTGTTGGTGCAATTTCTAATCTCTGGGGATGCGATATGATATGTACATTTTGTTTATGGCTCGATGACACTGCTTTAGATGGTCTATCTGGAATATACCTCGTTACTATGATCACTCTCTACTCCTACGGCCATCAAGTAGCAAGAACTATCGGCTAGGTAATAATTACGCAGTCAATTTGAAACAACAATATTCATTGCCAGCTAGCAATACACAAATTCAAAGACCTTTCTGGTCAACAGTACAGTAACCCGAGCAACATCACAAAGCAGAACGCGCCAGGAGAGCATATCTCAATCCCAAGCAAAAACAAGCACCAATGCAAAACCACCACTAAGCAAAAATAATAACACAATCTAAGTAAACACAGGACTATCAGCAAAGTATCAGCCCATGCGTGCTTACAACAGAACACAATCATCCCAGCCGAGTCCCTCTTGGAGATCACAGCCGCATTCGCATTTGCCAATGCAATGCATCTCCTTCTCTGGGCACAGCAGCGGGACTTCGACCTCCTCCCCTGCCAGGCCCATGGTAATGGGAAGCTCTTTTGGGTTTGAGGGTTCAACCTCACTCTCAACCTCACTCTCGTTGTGGTCCGAGTCCGAATCCGAGTCCGAGTCATCCTTTTCGTCGTCTGCATTCTCGCCATCTGAATCGTCATCTTCATTCTCATCGCCCTCCTCTGTCTTGTTTTCTTTATCCTCCTCTTTTTTGTTGTGATCCTCTTTCTCATCTTCTTCATTTATTTCCATCATCCTCCCCCTCTTCTTTGTCATCTCCCTCGTCATCTTCATCGGCACTTTCCTCATCATCATCATCATCATCATCATCATCATCATCATCATCATCATCATCCTCCTCCTCCTCCTCATCCTCAATTTCCCGACAACCACAAGTACAATCAGGGTCACAACCACACTCTGGGTAACCGCCACAGCCACATTCACAGTAGCAGTCACAGCAACAGCGACAGTCACTACCACATTCGTGCTCAGAGTCACTCTCGCTTTCCTCCTCATTCTCAGCCATAGTCTCATCGTCACTTTCGACCTCATCGTCACTTTCGACCTCAGCCTCAGCCTCAGCCTCAGCCACAGTCTCGGTCCCAGCTTCTCAGTCTCAACCACAGCCTCAGTCTCAGCCTCAGCCCGAGTCCCAACTTCAACCTCATCCTCATCCTTCAACTCCCTACTCTCCCCCTCCTCCTCAAAGTCCCGAAACCTCAAAGCCTCCGTCTCCAACACATAAATATCCACCATCTTCCGGTGCATCTTCCTCATCGTCGCCCTCTCCCTAGCACTCGCAATCATTTCAAGATACTCCTTCCTCATCTCCCCCACCTCCTCACTCAACATCTCGGATATCTTCTGCCGTTCGATCGGCAGAAATTCTGCTGGGGTTGGGCGGGTGCGGCACAAAGCGTTCCCTTTCCTTTCTCTTTGTCTTTTCAATTAGATTTTGGGAGCTGAGCGATGGGTTGTCCTGCTCACTTGGCCCGCAAATGGGTGATATAGGTGCGGTGGGAATGCGCTGCTCTTCCTCGTCCTTGAAGTCGAACTCTTCTTGGTAGTCGGGCTTCGGGGTGATGATGGGGGGGCAGAAGTTGTCTCTCTGATGGCCGGGGATTGGGATTGGGATTGGGATTGGGATTGATGAGCGCCAGTTTTGCGGCTTGTTCATGCGGAGAGTGGGAAACCAGGGCGCGGTAGGCTTGCGCAACTCTTCCTCGTCCTTGGGGTCGAACGCTTTTGAGGCAGGCTTCGGGGTCGTTGGGGGGAAGAAGAAGTCCTTCTGTATACCACGGTATTGGGTTGGGAAGGGCGCGGGCGAGGGCCAGGTTCGCGGATCCACTTCACGCTCCCAATAACTGAGTGGTTTTGGTGTAGGGATGGTGCGTTTCTCTTCCTCGTCCCCGGCATCGCTCTCTTCTTGTTGGTTGGGTGGAGGGGGGATGATGTTCGAGGGGTGCAGCCCGCTGAAGCAGTCCCGCTGGAGACTGGGGTTGGGGATTGGTAAGCGCGAGGCTTCCTCCCAAACAATCGGTGACTCGGGTGCTTGAGGCGTGATTGAGTCTTCCTTGTCCTTGACATCAAAACCCGCCTTGTGTGTTGGATATCGGGTTGATGACGAGGGAGGTGTGGGGCCCGCTGAAGTAGTCCTGTGGAAGGCCAAGCCTTGGAGTCGAGATTTTGCTTGGAGTTGAGACTGGGCTTGGATGTGGGATTGGGGTTGGCAAGGGCCAGCCTTGCCGCACCCGTTCCCTCTCCCAGCAAACGGGCGACCTGGACGTCAAAGGAGTGGTTGACTCTTCCTTGTCCGTGACATCGAACCCTCTATTTGGGTAGCAGAGGGGGCTGGGGTTGCAGACATTGTTGCAGTGATAGGTCGGGGGATTTCTTTCCGGGAAAACACCTGTCAACGCCGTCTTGGTCTCGGGCTTCTTTTCTGCCTCACTGTTGCAACGGAGGGGGTTGTTGGAGATGCTGTTAACGGCAAAGATCTTGCTGGAGGCCAAGTCTCTTTTGGAGGGGAGCTCGTAGCTATCAGAGACATTATATTTGCGGATGAGGCGAACATGGGAGTCGTCGTCCTTAGACTCTCCCTGAGCCCCAACTTCCGATTCAGCGCCAAGGTCAATCTCCTTTTCACCCAAATAGTGGAGGGGTTCGTAGACATCGTTGCTGGGAGACACGTCCCTGCAGGGGGGTACCAAGTCGCTGACAGAAAAAGGCGAACGAGACCTGGCCCACTGCCGCTCTCGTTCAATCTTCATCGACGCGATTATTTCCTGTTGCCGTTGCCTTGCCCCGTACCGTGGGAAAGGCTCAGAACCCGTCCTTCTGGACGGTCCCTCGAAGATGTCCCAGGTCAGAGGGTTCCTGTCAGACATGAACAAGCTGGGTTTGAAGCCCTCGGGTCTGGGGACGACTGGGGGCGCAATCTCCCCACGAAGACCCTTGGTTTTCTCCCTCAAATCTTGGGTCGCTAGCTTCAGCTCAGGATGATCCTGTCTGCTCCTCCCCGTTTCGAGGTAGCTCCACGCGGGGAGCTGGGGGGGGGGGGGGGGGTAATGGGGTATGGGTGGGAGCGTGGGATGTAGCTGCCCATGCTCATGCTCGTGATTCCCTCCGTTCAGACTGAGGGCGAAGGGAAGTTCATCCTTCTTGTTTGGGGTCACTTTCTTCTGAACTGGAGCTGGTTTTGAAGCTTGAATTAGACTTGGAGCTTGAACTGGGCCCGGAGCTTGATTTAGATCTGGAGCCAGAACTGGAACTTGAGCCTCATCTCGACCTTGCACTGCACCTTGAACGGCACCTTGAACTGGTCCATGAACTGGTCCTTGAACTGGTCCTTGAACTGGTCCTTGAACTGGTCCTTGAACTGGTCCCTGAACTGCATCTAGAGCATAAATCCGATCTGCAGCCAAAACTGGGCCTGGACATTGAAATGGTCCCGGAACTGGCCCTTGAACTGGTCCTGGACTTGGAACTAGGCCCAGCCCTAGACCTTGCGCCCGAACTACCTCTTCCATCGGACCTTCATCCCTCGCCCTCGCCCTCACCCTCATCCGCCTCTTCTCCTCAAGATCCACCATCCTCAACATCCTCTCCGCGTGCCCCGCTATTTCCTCCTGCTTGCGCGCCAACGGAATCAGCCCCTTGCGCAGCATTTTAACCAGCGCGTTCAGCGCAGCGAGTTCCTCCTCCAGCGCGGCGACTTTCTTTTGCAGCGCGGCGAGCTGTGCTGAGAGGGGGGGGTTCTTTTTCATTTCCTTTCTTGTCTTTCTCATTCTCGGGATGTTTTTCTTTTTCTTTTTCCTTTTCATTTGGAGTTTGGCTTGCGCGTAAGCTTGCCAGGGCTGACTTGGTGAAAATCATCTCTTTTGTCATACTCATAGAGAAGGAGGGGAGGGGGGCGTAGGTGGGGAGAGGGGGGAGGGGGGTGGGGATAGGGTGGGGGAAGGGAAGAGGGGGGATAGAGGTGGGAGGGAGGGCATGGATAAGGGCATGGATGGGGATGAGAGAGATGGGAAAGGTGAGGATGGGGAGGAGTAGAAGGGGGTAGGTGGGTTCATGGTTATGGTTATAGTTATGGTGATGGTTTTTTTTTTTTTTTCTTTGGTGGTGGTTTTGGTGGTTGGTTTTTTGATTTTCCTTTGCAGGGCTGTATCCTGGAATACTGCTCTTGCTTGGGTTGTTTTTTTATTGGTTTTTTGGGTTTAAGTGTCCTTGATCCTAATAGGACGGGGGTGTTGCTTTGCTGTTGATGTTGAAACCTGAAGGTGGAAGGACTGAGATAGAAGGCCTGAGATAGAAATGGCGGGAAATGGAAACGAACGCAAGAAGAAGGAAGGGTGGGAGAGAGAGAGAGAGAGAAAAAAAAAAGAAAAAAAAAAAAAAGGGAAGAAGAAGGGTGGTGGGAGAGAGCGAGAAGACAATTCCTTTGAAAAGTCTTCATGCTTTTTATGTCGTTGTGACGAACCGACAACCATGTTTCGCGGACGAAATGATCACATATATGAAGCTATTACGACTTGCTCCCGAGTAATATCCTGGTCTCATGCCTTGGTGGTGAGTCCCGATGACGACACTTTACCATGGGTTCTCGTCTGTAGAACTGTGTCTTTCTGATCCTCATCTTTCCTCTCACCCTTGCTTCCCAGCGCACGCTGCCTTCTCACTGGCCTTGATCCTCCCGTCCTTCGCAGGCTAGAACACCACCTGTCTACCTCCTCCTCATCATCACTCATCCGGATACCCATCCACCCACCCAACCACATCACCAACCCCAACCCCCAAACCAAAACTAAAAAACCACCTCCCTAATAACATCCGCATCCCCCTTCCCAAACGGAAACCTCCTCCCCAACTCCTCAATCAGCCCCCGATGCTTATCACTCCGAGGCCTAACATCCAACTCACACCGTCCCAGATGGCTAATCAACCCGGGCAAGAAATCCGGCACGATCTCGACCTCTGTCCCGTCCGCCGCTCTCGGCTTGCGGATCTGCAGGGCCGCCAGCGACTGCGCGATGTTCAGGAACAGGGTGGCGTCGGCGAGGGTGCGGCCGGCGCAGACCCGGCGGCCGAATCCGAACGAGAAGAAGTGCGGGTCACGTTCGGGGATGTGCGTGGGCGTTTGCAGGAAGCGGTCCGGGTTGAAGGTCATGGGGGAGGGGTAGATTTTTGGGTCGTGCGTGAAGGTCCTTTGGTTGGGTTTGGGGGGTTAGTGGGTTGGTGAGTGGGAGGGGTGTTCCGGTGGGGGGAAGTTGGGGTTCGGGGTAGGGGTGGTGGAGGAACATGGTAGAGGAGGTGGGAAAGGAGGAGGAGGAAGAGGAGGGACTGGCTGGACTGGACTGGGCTTACTTATCAGATATTAGGCATAATGATAGCGTCCTTCGGGATAAAGTAGCCGTTGACAATGTCGTCTTCCTTGGCTTTGTGGGCCACGCCCATGGGTGCCACCGTGTGCCAGCGCAGGGCCTCCTTGACCATGGCGTTGATGTAGGGCAGGTTTTCGCGGTCGGTGTGCACGGGCAGTCGGTCGGTGCCGATGACGCGGTCGATTTCTTCTTGCGCTTTGAGTTGGGCGTCGGGGAAGAGTGCCAGCGCGATGAACAGGGCGTACATGGTTGCCACGGTCTGGGGGGTGAGGGGTCAGTTGGGGTTTAGGGTGGAGGGTGGAGGGTGGGGATGGGGATGGGGATGGGGACTGACGGTGTCGGATGCGGCGCCATAGAATGCCAGCGCAGTCCACTTGATCAATTCATCCTGTGTGGAGTCTGGCTCCGGGAAGCCGTCTTTCTCCACCAGCGCTGACACGTACGAGGGCTTGTGGGTGCCCTCCGCCATCTGTTTCTTGACGAAGGCGTAGGGCTGGTCGCTCCACGCTCGGGTGGTCTCTTTGAACTCTTTCGCGGCGCGGGGGAAACTGAAGAATGGGACCCAGGTCGGGAGGGATTTCACTGGTAAGTTTGTCTTGTTAGGGCTGGTTGGGATGGGTGGCAGAGGGGTGCATACGGAAGGGGACGGAATCCACAATCCAAGCTCCGGGCTTGATGGCTGCACCGAACTGCACCATAGCTCGAGTCACGAGCTCGACTAATGGGTCTGATCCGTGTGGCTCAACCGTATAGCCATATGTGATGCTCAGGACGATGGCTGCTGCCTGTCTGGAACTGGTCAGTCGCGCCACCTATAGTATAGCGTTCGGCAGCTTACTTCTGTATATGCTCTTTCAGATTCCCCGGCGACTCCAAGACCCGCATCAGGAAGCGACCCTCCTCGGCCTCCTGGACGGGATAGAACCGCACAATGGAGTTGTTCGATCCGACCTGCTCGCGGAATAGCGTGCGTTGGGCTCGAAGACGAGGATCGCTATATTGCATCGTGGTGATGATTCTATGCATCCCGGCCCTGGACATTGTTAGCGACGCGGCCTGAGATGGATGAGATGGCGACGGCAGACACACAGTTCGGGGAAGTGTCCGGCAGGACGCTCGGAGTACTTGATGGAGCGTTTCTCCATCAACTCGACCGCGATATTGGCATCGTTGATGATGATCAGGGTCTTTCCAAAAAATGTCACCGAGCTGATACCACCTGCGAGTTGGTCAGTCAGGGGCCTTTTGATATCTCGCTCCGGTCACAGACCGTATAGTTCCCTGTGTTTGTGCCAGTGCACCCAGTCTCGCTCTGTTGTCGATGGCAGGTCCCACAGATTCCCGATGATCGGTTTGGGCTTGGGGCCTGGGGGCAGAGGTGCTGGGAGCTGTTTTGGAGTGAGGAATTTCTTGAGGAAAAACAGGCCGACGACGACAACGACGGCTTGCAGAATGACCGACATGATGGCGGGGTTTCGTTGCTGCACTCGTCAGGGACTGGGATGTGCTGCACCAACAGCAGGCAGTGCACTCCCCGGGGACACCATCTTCATATATACGGGCCAGATCCCTGCACGAACGCAGAAAATGGTGTGAATACCAAGAGACTCTGCGGGGTCGAGAGGAGGGAGACGGGATGTACACTGCCCATCTTCATGCTGGTAGTCGCAAGTTCTCCGACGAGGTTGGAGCTGCAGAGATGCACGGCTGCGGAGGGACCCATGGTGGACAGGGTATGCATTGGTTGCAGCAATTGGCCGTGGCGACATGGGACGTTTGAGGAAGGGGATGAGCCATTTCGGGACCGTTTTGATGCTCTAGTGTCGGCGTCTGCGTCGTGGAACAGGGGGGTTGATTGGCAGCCAGCGAGGGGCCTCGGAAATATGTATCCAGCCCAAAGAAGGCTAATGTGACGGGGTGGCATTTGGCTACTGCGGCCCGTTTTGTTGGCGTGCTGAATGGATTAATGACGCTGCAGCTGTGGTGGAGCTGAAGGTGATGGCTAGTGCTGATGAGCAGATCGTGCTTTCGGAGCGAATGGGGCGGCTGTGATAGTCAGCTGGTGGGACGATGGGCACGATTGTCACACAGGCTGCCATATGGGGCATAGTAGGGACAATGAAGTTGGGGTTGCCTCATATGTAGGAGACTGGGAGGAATATCCCGATGCGGGGAAATAACATACTGCCTCTGGCCAGCTTGTTTACAACCACGCTACTGGCCGCCATATAAGCCCGGCAGTAGTGGTTACAAGTAGTTACAGTATTTCACTGGTTACTCATTATATAAAGAGATAATTGACTATCTATACATAGTTTAGATATATCTATATTCAGTTTAGATGTATATGTAAGACAGACACACTACCCCCCCCCCAATCTTTGTTTTTGTAAAAAATGGTTAGGCAGTATGGACAAGAATCTATCACAAAAAGTGAAAAAGAATGACCTACGCAGGATTCGAACCTGCAATCTCTTGATCCGTAGTCAAGCGCCTTACCATTGGGCCAGCAGGCCAACTGTTGAAGAATGAGCCAAAAATGTGCGCTATTCGCCTAGCGTGGGTGAGCCCCACAGCCCGAATTCAATAGCGTGATATATGCCATTTAGAAGATTGTTCAAGTATGCTAGGTCTTTCTTGCATATATGAAGCCCCCAAGTAAACAGATCCAGGTGCTGAATGCTCGCTAATCCATGATTTAAACTGTTGTGTCATGATGTCTATAACCCATGAAGTTGGAATATATATCCACTAGGTTACACCCCCTCCGCATCCAGCATCGCCGTCATCGCCGGCAACGGGAGATCAATCCGCACCCCTGTCTCCTGACCAATCCTCAAGGATACTGTTTTACGAACAATATCGAACTCCGGATACGCATACGAGAAGCGTGCGTTGTCCGGCACCTCCGAGCACCTGGTTATGGACAGCCGCCGACCCGCAGCGGCACTCTCCGAACCCCCCTCCGCCGCAATGGATTCCTCAAGCGCAATGACTTTCTCCGCGGCCACGGCACAAATATGGCTATTAAACACGCCCTCCTGACGCGACGCCCCGCGCAGAATACCCACCGCCCTGCGACGGATAACCGGGTCACGACAGAGGGTGGCGACGTTATACAGGGGTCCGATGATGCCCATGTCGAGGGAGAAGTTGGGCTTGAACCTTGATGCAGATGTCGAGTCGTGTATTGCAGACATTTCAACAACGGATGCCGATAGAGACGTGATCTCCTGGAACATGGCGTTGTATCGATCCCACCGACTCGAGTCCCCCACGCCTGATAGGTGTTGCTCGAGGAGCATGGCTTGCTCGCACCGATGCACCTGCAGGATCTTCAGGCCTATGCGGTCCTTGGTGGTGAGGATTGGACCGCGGACGTTCTCGAACTGATCTAGGGTGTTGGACCACGCTTGGAAAAGGGACACGCAGCGTTGGCCGAAGGTGTATAGATCGGACTCCGTGGCTGTGCCAAGTAGGTTGTTGTATTCGCACCGCATCATGCAAGTGTGGTATTCATATAAGTCGCGTGCCTCTGCGAGGGTGGAGAAGTGCAGTGGTACTTGGGTGGGGAACGCGGCGTTCAATTGTATTACGCTCATCGAGGGGTTGTCGATATCGGCGCGGGTCTGCGTTGGAATTGGTATCAGACGCCGATCCATGCAACAGGATGTGACAACATACCAACGCCCAAGCCTGGCCGTGAAGTCGGAGGAAGATATTTCGCAAGTTCTCGATCTCAAGTGTCGACGTCGTTGACGGCCGGAGAAAAGGGTGTCGATACATGCCAGTTCCGGGGTCGTAGTAGACCGCCTCGAGGATCTTGATGCCGCTTCGGATGTGGCCGAGGGCGGCAACATAATGGTTCGACAGGATCTAGAGAACGCCAATTAAGCATGCAACGAGATTGCTGACAGCATAGGGTCTCACCTCATAGCAAACGAACAGGATACACGAGATCAAACAGACATCCACCGTTAGCATCCCGGAGGCACCGCCGGTAGCGCAGCCGGAATCAAACGACGATGCCTCCATCGGACCCAACAGGGCTCTTATCGCGGACAGGTACTCCCTCATTGCAAACGTATCACCCCCATCGCGCGTCAAAGAAAGGAAGGGCATATTTTCGAAATTCTCATGCAGCGCACCCAAGGCAACCAGCGCATGCCAGACAGGCTTTTCATGCTGGCTTACCTGCAACACAAGACGACTCCAGAACTCCGAGCCGCAGTAGCCTGCCAACGAGGGCACTGTTCGCGCGTAGAAGAACTGGAAGGATCGGAGTTCGCGCTCGCTTCCTGTGTTCGTGAGGGTTGAGAGTGCGAGGGATGGGAGTGGAGGGCTGGCGCGGGTAAAGGAGGGGGGGGTCTTGGACTCATAGCCATCGCATTTGCGACCCGTCGAGGTGCATCGTAGGCAGCTGGGCTTGGTTTCGTCGCACTTGACTCGTCTTACTATTGATGGGAGCGAGGTTTGGGTTGAGTGATGTGAACTTTGTCTTACGGGCATTTAGGATGCTTACTTCTGGAGCACGGATTAGTGGACTCGCCCAGGAAGCTCTGTCAGAGGGTTCTTACTTGCATGTGAGACAGCGGGTCTTGGATCGTCCACTATACGGTTCCTGGGACACGCGCCTGCGTGGGGGCGTCATGTCTAATTATGTAGAACTTTTGTCTTTCTAGGCTGGTATTGGATTGCATCGATCTTCTCGGGAATATATTCGATATAGACTGACAGATGATGAATCAAGCCCCGACCCCCAGACAGTCTTACATAAAAAGCAGCCCGCCGATAGCGCTAACCTGCTTGGGTATAGTGCTGTGTTTGCCACCGGCATCGGCGGGTGTCTCCGTCGGCCGCGGTAAAAATAGCTCTCCTGTCTCCATATGCCCCGGGCTTTGCCTCAATGGCCACATAGCAAATACGCCGACGAACGAAATGCTACAATAAAACCAGATTGACCTCCGAGTCCAGCCCATACGGATCCAGCCGTCTGCAGCATCAATCTGCCTCACCCATTCTGCCTTGGAGTTGGAAAGGCTCGCCCAGGAATGGAAAACTATCCCAGATCGGCAGCTCCATGCCCTCCAGCCCCAGGAATGATGCGTCGACATCCAGGGAATCCACGAGTGCTGAGCGCTGAAAATCAGACCATGAATCTGGGAAGCCAGCCTGGGAGGGCAGAGCAGGACTGCCGGTGTTTGAGAGGGGGTCTATTGTGCCTTCGATCTCGGCTGAAGGCCTGCGATCATCCAGACTGAACAGCTTACTGACGTACCGGTTCTTGCTCTGCTGGGAGTGCTGCATCAGTCGCTGGCGCTGCTCAGCGATTGCGTTCCCGAGGTAGCTGAGAATCTCGTAGTAGTGTCCTGCTTGTGCCGATTGCTGGGAAAGCATACGGAGAATCTCGAGAGCCCCTCGGTACGCTTGCTCCAGCGATGGATCGGTTTCCTTCTGGGAGAACATCGAGAAGCCCAGAACCAAGGCAGCCGCGAACACAAATGCTTTCATGATACACATGTTGCCCAGAAGTAGACCCGTTCGGTGCACCTCCGAGCATGTTTGGATCATGTACAAAGCCGAGTCGGTGCAAGCAGTCGCGAGGTTGGAATGCGCTGGTTCGTCCTGCAACGATTCATCGGATACCCTGCCCGCAGAGCCGTTGTGCAATCGTGCCAGACGAACGCCCAACGCCGATATCAGGAAGGGCCGTGTCACGCTGATCACGGCAAAGTGGTAGGTGCAAGCGATGTGAAGATTCCCGATGATGTGTCGCCGCGCTGCGGGTTCGTCAAAGTCGGTGCTTGGAGGCTCCACTAGTGGTTCTGGAAGATCGTCGCTCCATCGCTTCAGCCTTTTCAGGAGAGACTCCGCTGCTTCGGCGGATGCTCCCTCCTTGCTGTACATACGGGCAATGATCTCGTCCAGGATCCCCGAGATCTTGTAGGAGGCAACCAGACTCATCGAGAGGTGACTCTCTGGCTGCGGGTAGGGAATCGAGCTATCTCTCATTTCCGAACGCAGAGCAGCTGTTGCAGTCGGCCTGCCGAGAATAGAGCTGACCAAAAGGTCCAGAATGTACACACTCATCCATACTCTTGCTCTTTGATGCTGTTCGGGAGTGGGAACGCCATCCGCCAACTCAGTGAGATGGAGACCCAGCGCCATGGCTGCCCGGACAGCCACGCCCAGGTACATGAATGCAGCGTTCCGACGACAAGCCCCCAGCATGTAAAAAGACATTAACAGAAAGAGACGCACCAGCTCCAGGCTGGGATTCTCCAGCATCCCTTCAAACGCGGTACGCTGCGCGCGAGAAAAGAAAAAGCGTTCCAGTCGTTCCGCTGCCGGGTTTCGCTTCGAGGATTGCGCTCCGATGGCGATGATCATATCTGCCAGAGCCATTCTCGTCTTATCCAGGCGACTGTCGGGTTCAATCAATGAATCGAGTGCCTGCATCGCTTCCGCATCCGACAAGACGGAGATGAAGCCACTCGTGGCCGAGCTGTAGACTCGATAGTATCCCAGGAGCTGGTACGAGTCCAGTTTGCCATTCAGAGCCGACGGGACGTCATGCGGGGTTTCCGTCTCCAGCATGTCTTCGCTCTTCATGTTGTGTGAGAACTGCGATGGCCCAATGTACTGCGAGACGGTGTCGCGGACTAGCTGCAAGAAGGACAAGGACGCCGCCTTTCCCACGTAGACTAGACGACAGGAGTTAGCTGCTCGACCTGACAGAGGTGAGGAGTGGATATACCTCGTTCTCCGCGCAGATTGCGTAGCAACCGGGGGTGGGTCTTATGCAGCGTTTCTGGGGAAGAAGGGGCCGGATCATGATTTGACTCGTGAGGCTGGAAGCTAAAATCATTGTTTGGCTGGTCTGCAAAGGTCCCTGCGCCGAGGGTTGGAGTTTGTTGACTCCCAGCGCCCGCAGCTGCACCGTGATTGTTGTGAGGGGCGGATCGGGGGGTCGGCACACAGGTATCGGCGCGTCCCAGCCTGATGCATTTGGCGCAAGGAAATGTCCCGCTGCAGCGCTTCTTCGTGCTCCGGCAAGCTAAACAAGCCTCGTAGGCCCGGAGGCGATTGGCGGGGTGTACTTTGGGGCGCGGCATTGTACCGAGGATCGCATATCGGAAGTGGGTGGATCCGCAGCGGTGGAAGGAACGTTGAGGGTGGCTCGGATCGCAGAGGAGCGTGTTTGGGGTCGTGGTCAGATCGGGGAGGGGTGGGTTCTGCAGACACCCTGCATGGTGCAGTGACGGAGTGGAGGAGTGGGAGGGAGGGAGAGAGAGTCTGAGAAAGCAGGAAAGCAAGAGAAGTGGATTCAACCGTGGAAAGCTGGAGGTTATCGGACCGCGGGTTATCGCCGGCGCGAGATTGCGATAGGCCCGGGTTGCCGCACGTGAGAGGTCACGGGTTCAGGGTTCACCGGATCACGATCTACAGTGCATCTACAGTTCTGGGGGATATCTGTTCTCTATCCATATATCCATATATCCATAATGTCTCATTATTCAGAATACTTCTAAGATCACGGACTATTGACAGGTACCCGAAGATACGTTCGTCGCAGTTCTCAAGGACGCGTCCAAAGGAGTGACACCAGCATCCCAGATGCCGGTACAGGCGCGATGTAAACAAAAAGCCCAAGGGTCTCAAACCATCTCTTCGAATATACGTCCATGCGTTATCGGAGCTTCTATCGCCCCCGTGTGGATCCTCTAGATCCTGAGTCTGGGTTAGCCTCGTCGACACGCATGCATACTGCAGACAGATAGCGTACCTCTAGTTCTCACTCGCGCACTCCTGCTCGAACTTCTCAATGTAGCCGGGCAGGGTCTTCTGCCAGACGGTCTGGTCCGAGTCGATCGCCTTGATCTTGTTGCAGCTCTCCTCGGTGACGTTGACCGACTGGGAGATCTTGCCGATGTTCTGCATGATGATGGGCTGGGTGGCCTTGAACACGCAGGTGCCGTACTGGAACAGGCCCTGGAGGTCGTTGCAGAGGGGCTTGTTGCCCTCGGTCTCGCAGCTCTTGGTGACGGCCGCGGTGAGCTGCGTCTGCAGCTGCTGGAAGGACTCCTCCTGCGCGGCAGTCACGCCCAGCTTCTCGTCCAGGTCCTTGGTGACCTGGGGCAGCACCTGCTTCTGCACGTACTCGTTGTGCTGGTTGATGGTGGCCGTGCAGTTCTTCTCACACACCTCGGTGTGGAAGTAGTGCATCAGCTGGAGAGGCTTGTTGCCGACGACCTGGGGGATCTGCAGGCAGCTCTCGGGGATGTTGGGGAGGGACATGCCGGCCGCGTTGGCGACGGAGAGGAAGGTGGTGGCCGCCAGGGCAGAAGAGATCGTGAGCTTCATGATGATGATGAATTGAATGAGTGAAAGACTTGGTAGAATTGGTGATGATTGCAGTGATGCTGGTGTTGATGAGGATGATAATCGCGGGAATCGAAGGGCCTTATATACTTTGCGTGATATCTTAAGGCTATGATGGAAAGCTCGTCCTGACTTGCCCTCGAAGCCGACAAGGCAACAAAGTTCGACCTAGGTGTTTTAGGGTCCGTTTGATTCCTCCATACCCCGGGATAGTCAAGGCACAGACGCTTCCCGGTTCGTCCGTCCCTCGAAGATCATCCGACTTCCGCTCCACCAGAACCCAAGAATGGGCCATTCCGTGCGCTGACGATCAGCCGCAAAGGCTTGTACTTGCGGTCAGGCTACCGGTTGGCTACCTCCCGCAACAGGGATGAAGTCATTGAGTGTTTCAAACCAAAATTCAGGGCCCTGGAATATTCCAGATGCCGTCGAAGCCTGCTGGTCGGCTGTCGGCTACCACCCCGGTGCGACACTATCTCGTTTCACAAGAATTCAACGTGTGAAGGGTCCAGGGTCTCATTGGATGGTGTTCCATCCCACAGGCTAAAGCTGAGCGGCTGCGACAATATCAGGGTCTGCCGGGGCGACTGCCGGATGACGGCCGTAGAATCCGGACGGAGAACTCCGTCATGGCTGATCGATAATTAACCTCAAACAAGGCTGCAGGGACCCTGGAATCTGATACACTCAACGGGTGCAAAGTGTATCGAACCGCTCAAAAATGAGCCAAGCCTCACTCGGGAGGAATCACTCCCGGGTGATTGAAGTGTATACTAGTAGTAGTAGTTTCAGTCTTTGACGCAGGATACACTGTCTACATGGGTAAATATTTTCCAGGTTCCATGAGATAGACGGCATGAGGAGTGCATGATTCCGAACCGAGACCAACATTTGAGATCTTTGAAGCCGGAATAGACCGCGGCGTGTTTTGTATACTGCAGGCAACAGATTCTTTAGAAAACTTCGACACACAACCAAGGCAAGTAAGATAAGGATTCCCGCCTGAACAGCCGCATCAGACCGATGCGGTCAACATGAGGTAAGTCACAGGCTCGGCTGAAACGCAGCTCGTGAACAAACTTCCAGGCCTCGGATGTGTAGTTGGATCCGGATGATCCGCCCCAGCCTCAGGCACCATGGCTCAGCCCCAGGCCGCCCATCAACAACCGCACCAACGGTCCAGCGCAGATCACGCCCATTCCGCCGGTTCGCTTCTGCTCGGCGCTGGCAATTCCCATGACCATTTCCGTGACTAAAGAGCCATTCACGAGGTGGTTCAGCCCATCGACGCCGAAGAGTTTTCCGCGCCGGTGATTGGCCGGCCCACCCATTCCGCCTGCAAACCGCCCAACAGCACCTGACCTCGCTAACGGCTAGCGCGGTCGGCCGGCTCCCGCAGAACTATAAAAGGCGGCTTCCCCCCCATCAGTTTGGAGAATTAAGCGACTCTACGTGAGTGATCCCTCCCCCTACATTGGGAATCATCCTCAGGCCTCACCCTCTGGATCATTCCCATTCCCCTTGCCATCATGCACTTGCTAACAAGCTTGTCCTACAGTTCAAAGAATCACTTTAGAGTAGACGTCCCACCTCTGAGCTCTTCTAAAGAGCCACAGAATCTCCACCCTTGCTGATGACTGCTATGTCCTCGATGCCCTAAAGTGAAGCCGTTTTACTTCCGACTCGACTTGGTATTTGCGCGCTCTGTTACGATCTTTCGAGACTTGTTTCGGGCACCGGTGCTATGGTCCAGGGAGTGGTGATGATCTTTACCTTGTCGTGATGTCTTGACTTCGGTCGGTCTGACTTGGTGGGTGTCGAGGAGGTCTGAAAGGTGCCCCTCTTTTCCTTTTTTTTCCTCCCATCAATGTGTTCGGCTTGCCGGGCGGTTGGAGGGGGTTTTGATTCTTTGAATAAATGAAAACCAACCTTTTTTTTTAAAAAAAAAATTTGACTGTTCTCTGTAACTCGGTAAACGAAATTTCCATTTTGAAATATTTTGTGTGTCTGCGGTCGCGGTGTCTGTCCTGTCTGCTTTAGGCTTTTCCGAGTCTGGCTTTTTCTTGGATCCTGAAGATCGCAACCCCGAATTCGCACCCGAGTTCCGTTCGCGTACTATCAGGTCCAACTCATGCTAAAGCAGTGTGTTACTGATATCACCAGCCATTTACAATATACATACAGCCCGATACTTACAATCACAACCAACAACCTGTCTACTCTGCAGCCGATAACAATAAAACACCACAAATGCATTAGTACGTAAAGGGAGGAGGCGGAGGCGCGCTTTTTCGAGGGGGAATGGGGTTTGGGAGTTAGTGGTGGATTCGTGTTTGGTTTTCAGGTGGTGGTAGTCTGCGTCGAGGACCTTGCCGGTGATGAGCGTGCCGAGCATGGAGCCGATGCCGTTGGCGATGAAGGTTAGGCCGATTTGGAGGGTGGTGAGGTGGTAGGTGCTTTTGAAGAGGCTGGACATGGCGGTTATGCTCATTTGCCAGATGGCGTGGTGCTGGCGCTGCCGGTGCTTTGTAGGCAGCGCAGGACGATCAGGGTTGCGTAGTTCTTGGTTTCCGCGAGGCCGATGCAGGCGCCTAGGAAGACGAGGAACATGCAGATGTAGGCTACGCGACGGCCCTTGACGTCCGAGATGGGGCCCCACAGGCTTGGGGCCAGGCCTTGGAGGATCAGGTAGGAGGTTATGGTGAGGTTGACGAGTTCGACGGACACATTCAGGTCGGAGGCGATGTTGGTTAGGGCTGGGAAGTAGATGTTGGAGGTGAAGCCGGAGACTGGGGTGGGGTTAGTGGGTTTGGGGTGAGGTGGGTGGTGGGTAGGCTTACAGGTTGCCGCGGTTGAGACGAGGATGATGATTAGGCTCTTTTGTCGCTTGGTGAAAATGCTGTAGGGGGGTTCTGTAGTTGTGGTTGGTGGAGGAGTGGAGGAGGAGGAGGATAGGATGGGGGTTGGTTGCGGGTGGGTTGGGGCGGCATAGTTTGTTTCATGGGCATGGTATGTAGTTTGATTCCTTTGATGATTGAAGCTACTGAGGAGATTAGGGGAGGAGATACTCATCCTATATGACTTGTCGAGCGTGTCAGGGTGGATGGAGACACTCGGAGTCGCGAAGGCAAGGGATCGGAACTCCGTCCGAGTCGGAATTGCTGCTTCGCCATCCGGGAAATATATCTTCTTAGCGGATGTTCTAGTCTTAAGACATCTCTACATCCTTCTCCTTCGATGTAAACTCAATCAGACAATCAGACCAGCATGGCTGCCACACCCCTGAGCGTCGGTGACAACTATGCCATCCTCAGCCTGGATTGGATGTCAGTGCTGCTGAACGCCATCGAACAAACAGTCGAAGGACAGGCTCTGATTAAGAACTACCCTAAATGGAATGACGCCGTGCACCAAAAATCCCCTCGCCCACTCACCATCTTCACGACACTCTCGTTCCAACACGGCCAGCCCGAAGTCCAGCCCAACACCCCATTCGCCCGACTCATCGAACTATTCGGAACCTTCGAGACGGGCTCGCCCGGAGTGCAAATCGACCCTCAGTTTCAGCTTGATGGGCAGGACCTTGTACTTTCGAAGACGAGATGGTCGGCTACCTCGGGAAATACTCTGGTGCAGATCTTAAAGGCACGGGGGGTTGATACGGTTGTTATTGTAGGTGGTGGTGCTGTCTTATGGGGGACTAAGCTAATATGAGTGACAGACCGGCTTGACTCTTTCTGGAGTTATCATGAGTACTATTTACCGGCTGTTTGACTTGGATTTCAATGTCTATGTCATTAAAGACAATGCGATAGAATTGCCGGTGGATCAAACAGAGAAAGTTTCTCAGGTGATGCTTGATGTGCTCTTGCCTAAGATGGGGCTGAGTGTGATCTCGCTTGATGAGGCACTGAAGATGCTGGAGAGATCTTAGGTGCTGTCTGGATGGTACATAGATCATGGGCTTTTGATATACTCGATGAACTATGCAGAGCTTGAATATGCACATAGCATGGGTAAACCTTGTTGATATATTACAGCCACTGGCATATTCCACATATTATATCTTAGCCCACAATATCTTCGCCCAAGTCGAAGACAGGAGCTTCAGTTAACGATGGTGTCTGGTTTCACCCAGCCCATCATGTTAATATTTTCTCTTTCTTCATTCAAGACATAATACTTTTGAAATGAAATATGCTGGCCAATGAAGGCATCTCTATAGTTCAGGGGCGAGGAAAACTCTCGGCGCAGAAGGTAATGTTGGCTCTGGGTGCTACGGAGTCCCGATTTATCTCGGAACTCCGACCTAACGGTGGCCAAGCCTGGTCGAAGCTCATCTGTGCCAGATCAAGTCAGATCAACACCATCTTATCTAACTGACATTATAAATATCAAATACAGTCATATCATGTTACTGAGATATTTCTAATCAGTTTTACAGGATAAAAGAAGACAAATTAAGAATACCAGACTTTGAAATGTGGCCCGCCTCGCCAGTTGCAAAATGTTAGGGGGCCGCTAAGCGACCCCGCATAGCCGGATATATTTTGCTTTGTCATAGTAACTTTCACCACAATGGGCCTATGGCGCAATTGGTAGCGCGTACGACTCCAGATCGTAAGGTTGCCTGATCGAGCCGGGCTGGGCTCATCCTATCTTTTCTTTTTC